>CM051236.1:62066498-62361498 GCA_027917425.1 Gastrophryne carolinensis | reverse complement strand
TAGTACCCCCCCATGGCTGTTACTGTTCCTTACCACCCTGGGGGGCAGGGCTGTGAAGCCGATAGAAGTAGATGAAAAAAAAAAAAAAAAGAACATTTCTTACAAGTATAACTAATGTAACTTTCGTACGAAGAGTAGAATAGTAATTATACATAGAATTGTATGTACGCTCAATCTCAAGCCCCTGTTTATCAAAAGCGATTTTACGCAGCAGCGAAACTTTGCTGCACATGTCCTGTATTACATTCCTCCTACTAAAGGCCAGAGAAAGTTCATCAATGAGACGAAACGTCTTACTGGCTGATGTATGACATGTCTTAGCATTTTTCCTTCGTTCTCGCTGAACCCTCTTGTTGCAGTGCTCTGGGGCATGGCAGGTGTAAACTAGCTACACTATCCACTGTACAGAGAAAGGGGATAGTCTGCTTCCTAATTTTTCCTTATGAACTCAGAAAAGCCCTGCGATTATGGAGGACAGTAGCTGAAGCTGTGCAGTCTCTCTGTTGTCTCTCCTTGAATCCTGTCTCACTCGTACAAATGTGTTAAAATGGGGACAGGGACCAAAAGTTTTGGTCTATTTTAAAAATAAACTTTACCAATGTTTTCATTCACTGCCTGTGCTGATTCCAGGGCACCCTGATCAGCACCGCTCAATGTAACATAAGGGTATACTTGCCTCCCCTGCTCCAACTTCTAGAGGTCCCTGTGCAATGTGTTGAATTTGCCTCCTTGTGGATTTTTAGATCATTTCAATGCCAGTGGTCTTGTGCTGGCAGCATTATGTTGTTTGCAACTTTAGTACTGTATTGGCAGCCAAGCATGGGAGACAATCGTGCATGATGAATAGCAGCTCCTCCAGCTCATTAAATAATTCAAACCTACTGGTACTAGGCCAAAAAGCTAGTTGCTGACATCTTGCACCAGGCTCTTAAAGCACTAGGCAGACTACAAAATAGCATGCACAGACCTTCAGCATATAAAACATTTAGGCTGGGTAGTCGAAGTTTTAGCAGACAGAGTGGTTTCTGAACCAAGAAGTGTCCTTCAGATCATAAGTACTTGGGAGCTCCCGCAGTTAGACCTGTTTGCCAATGCCAGCAATACAAAGTGCGGGACATTTTATTCTAGGACAAGGGGAGAGGGTGCATTAGCAGTGGATGCTCTAGATCAGTACTCCTCAAGGGCCGAGACAGGCCAGGTTTTGCAGCTCTCCACAGGTGAATTAACTGGTGCTCAGACAGAGCTATAGCCCTAATTATTACATCTGTGCATCAGCATAGAGAGCTGCAAAACCTGGCCTGTCTCAGCCCTTGAGGAGGAAGTTTGAGGACTACTGCTCTAGATCAACCGTAGAGATTTCACATTGCTTATGCTTTTCCTCCCTTCGGAATTATGCCACAAGTATTTAGCAAGTTAGTGCAGAAAGAAATCAATGTTATCCTAGTAGCTCCATTTTGGCCAAAGAGAGCGTGGTTTAGGGAACTAAGAAGAATGGTGAAAAAGGGTCCTTAGCGACTTCCAGACATTCCAAACATCATTCTTTAGGGCGTCCGTATACATCCGAATCAATCAAAGCTTCAACTGACAACATGGATCTTGAAGGGGCCATCCTAAGAAGAAGTAAGGGCTGTCCATCTAGAGTGATTAAAAATCTTCTGGCCAGTCGAAAATGAACCACTCGGGGAATCTATGAAAAGGTGTGGAAATGTTTTTCTTCTTTTTGTGAAATTAACAAGCTGAAGAAAAAGAAGATAGCTACAGCAAGTACTCTAAAGACTCAAACATCTGCTTTATCAATATTCCTCAAAACAAAAATTTGAGACAGAATGAACTAATCAATATTTTTTTTTCAAGTCAGTTAGGTGCCAAAGACCAGCACCCTTTAAAGGTTTTCTTGTCAATTGTGTTAAAAAGACTAATAGAACCTCCTTTTGAACCCCTGGAGAAAATTCCAGAGTAATGGTTGTCACTAAAATTGTTTCCTGTTAGCCATTACTACTGTCAGGAGAGTGAGTAAACTATAAGCCTTAACTAGGAAGGAGCCCTATTGTTCAGTACTCCCAAATAAAATCATACTTAGACCTAATCCATTATGTTTTCCAAAAATAGTGACTTTTGCAAACAGGACAGGAGATGGTCCTTCTGACATTACCAATAGAAGCAGGCAAGGAAGGGGATCTCTCGCTTCTAGATGTTAAAAGAGCTCTGTTCATTTATCTCACTATGATTTCCCAGTGGTTAAAAAGCAGTAAGAAAAAGACACAGGCCGGGAGGCCAAGAAACCATGTTACTTCACATAGCTTCAGCATGTACTCTCTCCAACGAAGCACATAAGGACAACGGTCCAATATAGAAATGGTAATCACCATAACAGGCAAACAAGAGATGGGGTGGGACGACCTGGACTGGATATATTTAAAAACAATTCCACAGGCGAGTTTCACAGAATTGTATTTTTCACTATATCCAGTCCAGGTCGTCCCAGAAGCGATGACATGTGGGACATCCAAAAGCAATGTCCTTTAGGGCGGGATCCCCAGTGCGGAACAGCATGTAGTTCATTTCACTACTGCCTGAAGCACCTTTTGGCCAAAGACAGCATCAGCTGAGGCCCTAACATCAACCTTGTAAAACTTGGTAAAGGTATGAACTGAAGACCAAGTGGCAGCCTTACAAACTTGTTCAACAGATGCCTGGTGTTGAAAAGCCCAAAAGGCACCAATAGCTCTGGTAGAAGGAGCTGTGATCTGAAAAGGAGGTTCCTTCCCCTTGGCAGAATACACTTGCACCACAGCCTGTCTGATCCACTTACCCAGAAAACCTTGACCTGAGAGGTGTCTAACGTCATTCCCAGGAAGGACCTCACCATTGAGGGAGTGATCGAAGACTTGGGGTAATTAATTACCCATCCGAAAGCCTCTAGAGTGGATAACACCGTCCGGGTGTCGCTCTCGGCCTGCTGAAGGGACTGAGCCACAATCAGTAAAACGTCCAGATAAGGCAGCACACGAATGCCCTGATTCCTCAGAATAGCCATGATGCCCACCAGCACCTTGGTGAAAACCCAGGGGGCTGAGGATATCCCGAATGGCAGAGCCACAAACTGGTAATACTGGTCCTCCAGAGCAAATCTCAGGAACCTCTGATGTCCCTGGAATATCAGGATGTGCAAATAGGCATCCCTGATGTCCACCGTGGTCATGAAGTAGTCGGCCCGAAGCAAGCTCACCGCTGACTGCAAGGTTACCATGCGGAAATGCCTGACTCTTACAAACCTGTTAAGACCTATCCTGGACCTGAAGGGTCTCAACGTTCCATCCTTCTTGGGAACCGTGAACAGGTTGGAGTAAAAACCTTGACCCTGCTCCTGACGAGGTACAGGGCAAATCACACCTAACCGCAGGAGGTGCTGCACGGCCATTCCCAGGCCCTGTGCCTTCACTCGGTTTTGGGATATGCGAGACTGAAGAAATCTTGAGGGCGGTCTGACTGCCAGCTCTATTTTGTAACCAGAGGACACCACCTCCTGAATCCACCGATCCGAGACGCGCTGTCTCCAGATATGAGCAAATAACAGAAGCCGTCCCCCCACCCGGATGGGTGAGGGCGCCTCCTCATGCCTGATGAGCCTTGGCAGGGGGCTTGGACTTGGATCCCCAGAAGGGATTAGATCGGCCGCGGGACCTACCTCGTCCCCAGGAATCTCTGCGGCCACCTGAAAATGAAGAGCCTCTCCCTCCACGAAAGGAGCGATAGGCAGAAGAACCCCGAAAGGGCCACGCAGGCTTGTGTCGCTGAGGGAGTCTACCATCCTTAATCAGGAGGTCCAGACGCTCCCCGAACAACCTGTGCCCCACGAAGTGGATACTAGTCAGCGACTTCTTGGCTGCGGCATCAGCTGACCATTGCCGCAACCAGAGTGAGCGACGAAGCGCAACAAGCAGGGCCGAAACCCTGGCACCAAGCCGGACACCATCGTCCATGGTAGAGACAACAAAGGCAATAAAATCCATGCAAGCTTTGAGGTCTTTATACTGCTCCGCCCGCTTTTTGATTTAGCAATATCCACAAGATGTCTCACCTTCTTTCTTATGGCCAAGGAGACAATAGCCGTGGCACACACAGGGCGAAACCAAGCACCAGCAAAGGTGAAGGCATGACAAACTAATTGATCCATGCGCCTGTCAGCTGGATCACGCAAGGAAGCAGTATCGTGTGACGGCATAACTGTAGTGTTGGATAACCCCCGACACAGGGGAATCCACTTCGGGGGGATGGGACCATAGGCGGACCAGCTCCTCAGGAAAGGGATACCGTTTGTCCAGGCCCTTAGGCACAGACGGTAGCTTGTTAAGCCTTTCCCACTCCTTGAAGATCATATTAGAAAAATGGGCCTGCTCAGGAAAGACAAGTCTCTGTCTCTCATGCCGAAATAAATCACCCTGCTTCCTCTTAGCCTCTTTAGGAGGGACAATATGCAACCTCTCAAAAACTGAAGCCAGCAACTTCTCTGTATCATCAGGGAGCCACATATCCTCGCCCGAGGAAGAGCCAGGCCCGCTGTCATAGCCGGCAGAATAATCCACAGTGGAAATGGAGTCCTCATGCAACTCGCCTTCCTCCATGGAGCCCAGACCTCCAAAAAGATCATCATCATCCGAGTAAACGGGCTCGATGTGCGGCTTCTTACTCGTGGCCTTCTTAGGAGCCATGCGAGAGATCTGTCTCTCAAAGCTGGTCACCCGGAAAGCCAAATCAAACTGGGACCCCTTGCTGGCTTCCCCCTCGCTGGGGGCTGAGTGCAGTAGCAGGGGTTCTGGAAGGGCCGCAGGCAATAACGAGCTAGGGACAGATAAGCCCGCCCGATCATGCTCCAAAAAGACGCTCCTGGCGCAAGTGAAACAAACCGTGATGAGTCCGCCCAGAGGGCTGGCACTGCACATGGGGCAGAGCTTCACCCGCCCAGATGGGACCCCTAGCTCACTATCCCCAGAAGCCTCAATTATGGTGATTAGCAGACAAAATTCGTTATGCAGGTTACAAGGCACTGAAGGCCCAAACCTATGTAGCCCTCCTATATATATTCCCTCTTTTTGTGATCCCTCTTAATAAAGGAGAGGGGGCAGGGGACCGTGAGGAACCACAACCCACAATCTATCAAAGGGCCCAACCTGAAAGACACAAGCAAGAAAGGGCCATAAGCATCCCACAGCACATGCGCATAAACAGTAAGGCAATAGATATTGATAACAAAGGGGGACACACGACACCGACACTGTTGGCTACACCGGAGGGGTCCCAGACAGCAAGACAGGAGAATCAAAATGGCGCAGAGGCAGCAGCTCCGCGTTCCTCGAGGGGCGGGACGCATGGCAGTGACGCGAAAAGTGTCATAATGCGGCCCCGCCCCCCCGACGGAGTGAACAGCAGCGCCCGCCTCCTGGCCAATAGCCAAAATGGAGGCCGTCCTCCAAAAGTCCACCATACTGCCGCAGGGCAGCCCACAGCGGGGCCCCTACATAACGCGCAGAGCGAGCACCGGCCCGCACCACACCGGAGACAAAAGACCTGCGGCGTCCTCAGGAGAGGCCGGCGAGCAGCGTCCAACCCCCCCCCTCCCACAGCACAAGGGCCCAAGATGGAGGGGAGCAGAAAGACAACTCGAGAGAGCAAGGGAGGCAAGTATTACCAGCGCAAAATAAAGTAAAGTGACATATTCACACACAAAGCTTGTGGGGCAGAGGGAATAACCTCCTGGTTCCTCCCCCCCTATAGGCTCACCATCAGCCAATGCCCGGCTACCCTTTAGACAGGGTCTGCGGCTAGGAGGCCCCGCTCAGCTGCAATAATACAATTCTGTGATTACTCACCTGTAAAATTGATTTTATGGGTATCCAGCACGGGTCGCTTCATCTTCAATTCTTCACTATTGGGTTAACCGCCACAAGGTGGCGCAGCTGACTGCAAGAAGACTTGTGGCTCCTCCCGGCCCATAAAATGGCAGCAAATTACCCATAACTCCAGTGTTGAAAAGCAGTAATACAGAGAAGCCGGTAGGCAGAGACCATGTTACATCACACAGCCCCACTATAACTTTCTCAACGTAATCGCCATAAAAAGGCAAAAAAGGATAAGAGAACAAGGGTGGGATGAAGCGACCCATGTTGGATACCCATAAAATCAATTCTACAGGTGAGTAATCACAGAATTGTATTTTTCTGGGTATCCAGCACGGGTCGCTTCATCTTCAATTCTTCACTATTGGGACATCCAAAAGCAGTGTCCAAGAAGAAGGGTAGGATCCCCAGTAAGCAACAGTACGTAGTTCATGACACTACCGCCTGAAGCACCTTGCGACCAAAAACAGCATCAGCTCAGGCCCTAACGTCAACCTTGTAAAACTTACAAGAAAAAGTATGAACTGAAGACCAAGTAGCGGCCTTACAAACCTGTTCAACAGAAGCCTGGTGCCCAAGAGGCACCAATAGCTCTAGTGGAGTGAGCTGTAACACGAAAAGGGGGTTCCTTCCCCTTGGCAAAGTACGCTTGCCCCACCGCCTGTCTAATCCACTTGCCGATAGTGAATTTGGCTGGAGGCAAGCCCTTCCTAGGTCCGCCAGGGAGAACAGAGAGTCCGACTTCCGAAAAGACTGTAGCAACCAAATACTACTTAAGCGCCCTAACCACATCCAGAGAATGAAGAGTCCGTTCCTTAGAATTAGAAGGGCCAGGACACAAGGAAGGCAAGACAATAGCCTCGATGTTAAGTCTTTTTTTCGTTCATTTTTCATTCGTATGAACGTTCGGGAAAATGTGTAAATGCGCTTTTGATGAACGGAAGCAAATCGGATCATTTCCGTTAGTTCGGATCATTTTCCAAACAAAATCTGTTTTTTTTCGTTCGTTCAGATAACTTACATTGTTGGGATAGGCTTACGTCTGATTCAGAGAGCCAATTTCCAACGGATCACCACCCTATAAATCCGTTTCATTTCCGATCCACTTACGGGACTCGGATTGCTATTGTTGAACATGTTTTGCGGCTATGTGGAGGAGTCTGCGCGCCTTTAGCACCAAGGCATTGCATGTATCAGCATGGCCGAGGCCATAAATTGTATAGCAATGCATACCTAAATCAATACATTTCATGTATGCCTTATAGAAGCATTTTAATGCTGACCTTAATTAGTCCTTAGCATGTAAACCATTATTTTCCCACACATCCATTTAATTGCTATATTTTTTTTAGACTTATGTCCTTTGTGAATTATATTTGGATTGTTGAACTTGAATCTTAATTTGTTGTAGGAGTTCTTGTTTTAGTCGGTTACCTTTGCTTTGTGTAATTTGCTTTGTGTAATTATTTTATATTTGGTTGCAGGAACCGCAAGATGTGCCACTCACACAACATAAAAGCAGTGTTTGGTCCAGCTATGCGATTCCTCAGTGTTCTTGCAGGGCCATAATGCTTATATATTGCAGAGCTCCGGCTTATTTCGTCAGTTTGAGTCAGGAGAATTATCTGGTGGATGGCTCCAGGGTAAGTTTGCTCACATTCCATCAATCCATTTTCACTGGCAATGAATATAGTTGATGACTCATGTCTTAACCTATGGCTGTTTTTAGCCCTTGATGTTAAACAATATTGTAGCTTAGAATGTGTATTTTATGTTAGTATTTTTAAATACTTTCAGGGGATTCAGGATATCCACTCCTGCCCTTACTCCTGATGCCCGTTCTTTGCCTGCAGAATGCGGGCCAGGGGTTCTCTAATCGGGCACTATTAAAAACCCGGGCCGTGGTGGCGAAAGCCCTCTGGCTTTTGAAGTCCAGATTTAGGTGTTTGGACCATACGGGGGGGGCACTGCAGTATGACCCCAACAAGGTTATACCAATATTTTAATTTACGTTTTTTAACAGGGACCACACGTGCCAGAGTGGCACAACTGAGTGTCAGGGTCCTTCACCTTCAGTTGGTGGGCGAGATGCAGGAGCTGCGCAGCTCGTTGGGGACAACAGATGAAGAAGAATGTGCTGTGGCCTGCCATTGCTATGTATTTTGTTTTTTATAGTTGTAAAAATTTAAAATGTTCAAAATTTTAAAAAATTTTATATTTACAAAATACATTAACACAAAATGAATGGGCCCAGAAATATTTAAAGATGAATATTCACAGACCGAGAAGTGATTTGGGTAAGCTTTAAGGGTCCAAATGGGAAGATGGAGGATAGTGCTAAGTGGTTTGGGTGAGCTTTAAGGGTCCAAAAGGGAAGATGGAGGATAGTGCTAAGTGGTTTGGGTGAGCTTTAAGGGTCCAAAAGGGAAGATGGAGAATAGTGCTAAGTGATTTAGCTAAACATTGTAGTAGAAGTGAGGGTGGCAAATATGTAGGCGAGCACTTTAACGAGTGAAGTTTGTAGTGCGCAGGCGCAAGATCGTAAGGTTTTCCATCTGGACGAATATTTATTGAAAAAGGGAAACAGAATCTAACGGGAAACGTAAAGGATTCGTGGGAGGATACGATGGGAAAAGGGCAAAAACGAAAGCCTATGTTGTAACGTGAAAATAAAACGGAAAAGTCACGCTGGAAAATGACATCCTTGTATTCGTAATCTGCCGTACGAACGGACGGAAACTTTACAGAAGGATTGCAATGCATGCATAGAATCGCTCATACACTCATACGAGAGCGGAAACATTTCACAAAAAATCGGCACCAAAACGGAAGTTTTTTTTTGTCTCTCTGAATCAAGCCTAATGTCCTCATTGAGATGAAAGGCAAAGGCAAAGGCAACTTTGGGCAAGAAATCCGGTTTAAGACAGAAAACCACCTTATCCTAATGCTGCTCAAAACAAGGAGACTTCATACAAAGCCCCGCCAGCTCAGAGACACGACGCACCGAGGTGATAGCTACCAAAAAGACCACCTTTAAAGTCAGAATGGGCAGAGCAGCGTCGCACAAGGGCTCAAAGGGGGGACCCTGGAGAGCAGAAAGCACCAAGTTCAAATCCCACACCGGTAGCAAAGGCTTACGCGGTGGACGTACATGAGTAACCTGGAAAAAAGTCTTGGTAAGCCTATGATTGGCGAAGGATCTTGAAAAAAGATAGCCAAGGCCGAAACCTGTCCTTTGAGGGTACTCCGTTGTAGACCCGTCTCCAAACCATGTTGTAGAAATTCCAAAATCCTGGAAAGGCAAAAAGTGCGACAAGGAAAAGACTCACACAAGGCAATGTAAGTGTGCCAGACCCTGTAATAAATCATAAAAGAGGATTTCTTCCACGCCTGAATCATGGTACTGACGACCGAGGCCGGCAGTCCCTTGTCCAACAGGATGGAGGTTTCAGCAGCCAAGCCGTCAAAGCCAGCGTTTGTAAATTGGGATGGCGCAACTGTCCCTGAGTGAGGAGCCTTGGATCGTCGGGCATGACGAAGTGATCCACCGCCATCTGGACGGTGTCCGAGAACCAGAATCTTCTCGGCCAGCGGGGGGGGGGGGGGGGGGGCGGGGGGCACCAGGATGGTCGGTACCCCTTCCTGGACTATCTTGCGCAGCACACGACCCAGCAGAGGAAAGGAAGGAAATGCGTAAAGGAGACGAAACTCCATCCAAGGAATTGCTAGGGCGTCCGTGGCGAAGGCCAGAGGATCTCTTGACAGAGAGATGAATCTTGGAAGCTTGTGATTGTGACGGGACGCAAACAGGTCCACGTCCGGCTGACCCCAGCAGCGACACAGGGCGTGAAAAATCTTGTTGCCGAGAGACCATTCCCCCAGACGAGACGTCCCCCTACTCAGGGAATCCGCATCCTGATTCTCCACCCCTGGGATGTAAACCGCCGAGACGCAAGGAACATTCTCCTCCGCCCAAGACTGGATCAGAGACACTTCCTTGAGGGCTCGTTTGCTCCGAGTCCCGCCGTGATGATTGATGTAGGCTACCGCCGTCTGATTGTCCGAGCGGACCTGGACCGCATGACCCCGATGATGGGGAGTCAACTGGGAGAGGACTAACCTGATCGCTCTCAGCTCCAGAAGATTGATAGGCACATGGGCCTCCTGAGGAGACCCTACTGGCCCTGGAACTTCAGCGATTGCCAGATCCCTCCCCAACCGGACAGACTGGCATCCGTGGTGACAATCTCCCAGCACGGAGGAAGAAAGGACCTGACCACCAGAAGATTTCTCGAGTCCAACCACCACGAGAGGGACTGTCTGGCCAGAGGGGACAGGGCAAATTCTTGTTCCAGGGACTCCTGTGTCCGATCCCAAACGGACAAGAGATTCAACTGAAGAAGTCTCATGCGGAACTGGGCAAAGGGTACAGCCTCGAAGCAAGATACCATGAGACCCACCAGTTGCATCCCCAGACGGATGGAGGGGTGTCGGCACGACAGCAGTGCCCGCGCCTGCATCTGAAGACCCTCCACCCTTCTGAAGAGGGAGGAAAACCTTGACCTGAGAGGTGTCCAACGTCATGCCCAAGAAGGACCTCACCAATGACGGAGTGATCGAGGACTTGGGATAATTGATCACCCAACCGAAAGCCTCGAGAGTGGACAATACCTTCTGAGTGTCGCTCTCGGCCTGCTAAAGAGATTAAGCAGCAATCAGCAAGTCGTCCAGGTAAGGAAGAATAGGAATGCCCTGGCTCCTCAGCAGGGCCATGACACCCGCCAGCACCTTGGTGAACACCCAGGGGGCCGAAGAGATACCGAATGGTAACGCCACAAACTGGTAGTGAAGATCCTCCAAGGCAAACCTCAGGAACCTCTGATGTCCCAGGAAAATAGGAACGTGCAGATAGGCATCCTTGATGTCCACAGTGGTCATGAAGTCGCCGGGCCGAAGGGAGCTCACTGCCGACCGTAAGGTCTCCATGGGGAAGTGTTTGAACCTGACCAATCTGTTGGGACCCTTCAGGTCCAGGATAGGTCTCAGAGAACCGTCCTTCTCGGGCACCGTGAACAGATTGGAGTAGAACCCCCGACCCCGGTCCTGAGGAGACACAGGACAAAGCACTCCGGACGACAGAAGTCGTTGGACACCCAACCTCAGTCCCTGCGCCGTCAAGGGGTTTTGAAAGATCCGGGACCGAAGGAATCTTGAGGGCGGCCAAGCTGCCAGCTCTATCTTGTAGCCGGAGGACACCACCTCCTGAATTCACCGGTCTGAGACGTGCTGTCTCCAGTGAGCAAAAAGCAGAAGCCGTCCCCCCACCCGGCAGGGGGCTTGGTGGGAGGCTTGGTCTTGAACCCCCAGGAGAGACCGGGACGACCGCGGGATCTGCCCCGTCCCCAGGAGTCCCTGCGACCACCAGGGAAGGAAGAACCTCGTCCCCCCACGGAAGGGACAAAAGGAAGAAGAACCCCGAAAGGGCCGTGCTTGCTTCCGGCGCTGAGGGAGCCGGCCATCCTTGGCCAAAAGATCAAGACGCTCCCCAAAAAGACGAAGGCCCATGAAAGGAATCCCGGTGAGGGATTTCTTGGCGGCAGCGTCGGCCGCCCACTGCCGCAGCCAAATGGACCGACGGAGAGCAACCAGTAGGGCCGAAGCCCTACCGCCAAGCCGGACGGCATCGTCCATGGTTGAGAGCACAAAGGCAATAAAATCAGTGCACACCAAAAGTTCCTTATACTCGTCCGCTCGCTTGCGGGAACGGGCAGCCTCCAGAAGGCGCTTAACCTTCTTTTTAATGGCAATGGCGACAATGGCCGCGGCGCATACCGGACGCAGGCCAGCCCCCACAAAGGTGAAGGTATGGCAAGCGAGTTGATCAATGCGCCGATCAGCATTATCACGTAAGGTAGTAGTGTCCGGGGGACAAGACCACAGACAGACCAACTTCTCCGAAAAGGGATACCATCTGTCCAATCCCTTAGGCACCGAGGGCAATTTATTAGGCCTCTCCCATTCCTTAAACACCATTTTGGAAAAAAGGCCCTTGCTCAGGGAACACCAGGCGTTGTCTATCAGGGCGGAATAGCTCCCCCTGCTTCATTTTGGCCGCCTTAGGGGGAACAATGTGCAAGGTATCCAACACCGCAGACAAGAGCCTATCCGTGCCGTCGGGGAGCCACAGGTCCTCGTCAGAGGAGGACCCAGGGTCAATGTCAAAGTCGCCCGGGCGAACCCCGGAGGAGTCGGAATGATGGAATAACTCACCCTCCTCCACCAAAAGTCTCATAAGCATCCTCATCTGCAAAGAGAGAATAAGCCGGGTCCAAGTGCCGCTTCTTACAAGAGGCCTTGCCAGCGGCCGGACGGGACAACTGCCGTTCAAGGGTGGCCACGCGTAACGCCAGGTCCGAGTGGGACTCTCTGCTGGCATCCCCCTCGCTGGGGCTAAATGCAGACGCAGGGGAGTCGGCGAAGCCGTAGGTAGAATAGGGCTGGGGAGCATAGCGCTCGCCCCATCCTGTTCCGCAATAGCACTCGGGGCGCAGGGTACACAAACCGCGCTGCGATCGCTCAGGGGGGGATGTACCACACATAAGAGACAGCGGAGCCCGCCCTGAAGGGCCCCCAAGCTCCCTATCCCCAGAAGCCTCCATCATGTTGATTAATAGACAATAAGGGGTAATGGGCACTAAAAAGCCCACCCCAGATAGAACCCCAAAGGTGGCCCCCAAGCCCGCAAGGGAGGGGGGGAATGGACGGGATAAACCACAAGTCAATATGGGACCAGCCTGCAAGACATAAAAGGAAAATCCCATAAGCATCCCACAGCGCATGCACCACATATAAAAATACAGAGAAGGAGTGAGACCAACTCATGGACCACCAGCAGCAAAGCCAGGCAGATGGGGGGAGCTCTGGATGCGCAATGCACGCTCCCAAGAACCAGATCTGGAGAGGAGGCACAGCAGGGCTCCCTCCGCACCTCGAGGGGCGGGCGGCAGCGTGACGATGCAAATCGCGTCATCGCGCGACCCGCCCCCCGCAGCACGCGAAGGGCTCCGGGCGCCTGCGGGAAAATACATTTCTGTGAAATACTCACGTGTAGAATTGGTATTATATGCATACAGTACGTCCTGCTCCATATATAATACTTACACATGGGTAATCCTCCGCCAGATGGCACTGTTCACTGCAGACATGCAAAAACAGGCTCCTCCCGGCCCTTTATATACCCAGGGACCTCCCACAAATCCCCAGCATTGAAAAGCAGTGAGAAAAAGAAGCCGGGAGAAACCAACCACCAAACTGGTAACAATAACAATGATAACAATCACCATACAGGGGATCCAGAACAAGGTGAAACCAGGGTGGGGTGGAGCAGGACGTACTGTATGCATATAATACCAATTCTACAGGTGAGTATTTCACAGAATTGTATTATTCTAAGCATACAGTAAGTCCTGCTCCATATATAATACTTACACATGGGACATCCAATAGCAGTGTCCACAAAGTAGGGTGGGATCCCCAACAACAAAGGCAACGGCACGTAGTTCAGACTACAACCGCCTGCAAAACCTTACGGCCAAGCTGAGGCCCGAACATCAACCTTGTAAAACTTTGAAAAGGTGTGAACAGAAGACCAAGTAGCGGCCTTGCAAACTTGTTCAACAGAGGCCTGTTGCTGAAAAGCCCAAGAGGCACCAATAGCACGAGTGGAATGAACCGTAAGACGGAAAGGGGGAGGCCTCCCCTTAGTAGAATAGGCCTGAATCACAGCCTGACGGATCTATTTACTGATGGTAGACTTGGCGGGAGCCAAACCTTTCCTAGGCCCGGAAGGTACAACAAAGAGAGCATCAGTCTTCCTGAAGGCCTTAGTGACAACCAGGTAATACTTCAAGCACCTGACTACGTCCAAGGAATGCAGAACCCGCTCCTTATCGCTGCGAGGATTGGGACACAGAGAAGGAAGAACAATATCCTGGTTCAAAAGAAAAATACCATTTTGTGAGTACTCACCTGTAAAATGGATATTGTCAGTGTGTCACACACCCCGCTTCCCCTTTAATTCTTACGATCGGGTTACTCCACCAGCAGGTGGCGACGTTGCAGAGAGGAAGTCTTGAAAACGAGCCCCTTCCGGCCTATATATACCTGGGACCTGCCACTTAACACCCAGTGAATACAAATAGCAGTAAGACAAGGTACCAGGAAATCCAAGGGTAACCTCAAAATAAAAATAAAGAAAAGCTTCACCATATAGAGGATCCAGGATACCAAAAAGGGCGGGTGAAGCAGGGTGTGTGACACACTGACAAGGTGAGTACTCACAAAATGGTATTATTCTCAGTGTGTCATACACCCCGCTTCCCCTTTAATTCTTACGATCGGGACATCCAAAAGCAGTGTCCACAAGGGATGGGTATCCGAAGGCAAAATGAAGCATAACTTAAATGACTGCAGTCTGCAGAACCTTGCGGCCAAACAAAGCATCCGCTGAGGCCCGCACATCAACTTTGTAAAACTTAGAAAAAGTATGAACAGAAGACCAAGTAGCAGCTTTACAAACTTGTTCAACAGAAGCTTGGTGCTGAAAAGCCCAAGACGCTCCAACGGCGCGAGTAGAATGAGCAGCGATACGAAAAGGGGGAACTTTCCCCTTAGCAGAATAGGCCCCAATAATGGCCCGACGTATCCATTTGCTAATGAAGACTTGGCCGGAGCCAAAGCCTTCCTGGGCCCACAGGGCACAACAAAAAAGGCATCAGTCTTACGAAAAGGAGAAGTAGTAATCAAATAGTACTTAACACAGCGTACTACATCCAAACAATTCAAAACCCTCTCCTTGTCATTTTTAGGCTTAGGACACAAGGAGGGAAGAACAATATCCTGATTCAAATGAAAAGCAGAAACAACCTTAGGAAGAAAGTCCGGTTTGAAACGAAAGACCACCTTGTCCTGATGCCTCTCAAAGTAGGGCGCCTGAATCGACAAGGCCATCAACTCTGAGACACGCCGAACCGAGGTGATAGCTACCAAGAAGGCAGTCTTCTGAGTCAAGGTAGACAGGGCAATAGCCTGCAAGGGCTTAAAGGGAGGAGCCTGAAGAGCAGAAAGAACCAAGTTCAAGTCCCAAACAGGGAGTAACGGTTTCCTGGGAGGCCGCACATGCGTAACCCCCTGGAAAAAGGTTTTAACTAAAGAATGAAGCGCAAAACGCTTCTGAAAAAAGATAGATAAGGCAGAAACCTGCCCTTTCAAAGTACTCAGCTGAAGACCAGAGTCCAGCCCTGATTGCAAAAACTCCAGAATCCTGGAAACCAAAAAGACCCTACAAGGCAAAGAAAGACCCTCCTCCTTCAAGATGAAGGTTTCAGCAGCCAAGCCGTCAAAACCAGCGTTGGTAAATTGGGGTAACACAGCCGACCCCGAGGGAGCAGATCGGGCCGCAGAGGCAGAACAAACTGATCCACCGCCAGCCGAACGATGTCTGCGAACCATACTCGCCTTGGCCACCTTGGAGCCACGAGAATGGTGGAGACCCTTTCCAGAGCCAGCTTCCGTACCACCTTGCCCAGCATGGGTATCGGAGGAAACAGGTACAGAAAACCCAGATCCCCCCAGCTCAGGGACATGGAGTCCACCGCCAGAGCCAGAGGATCCTGGGAGAGCGACACGAAGGTCGGGAGCCTGCAATTGTGACGAGAGGCAAACAGGTCCACCTCCGGTGTCCCCCACCGTAGACAGAGCGACCGAAAAACTTGAGGATGGAGAGCCCATTCTCCCAGACGGGAAGAGCACCTGCTCAACAGATCTGCTTCCCTGTTTCCCACACCCGGAATGTAAACTGCCGAGAGACAAGGAACATGGGTCTCCGCCCAGGTCAGGATCAGGGACACCTCTCTGAGGGCACCCAGACTGCGAGTCCCTCCCTAATGATTGATGTAAGCAACCGCTGTTCGATTGTCCGAGCGAACCTGAACCGGAAGGCCCAGAACATGTTGAGTCAAGAGAACAAGAACCAGACGGATGGCTCTCAGTTCCAGAACATTGATGGGCAAGTGGGCCTCTCGAGGCCCCCACTGCCCCCGAAACTGAAGATCCTTCCAGAATCCCCCCCATCCCGAAAGACTGGTGTCCGTGGTGACAATTTCCCAAAGAGGAGTCAGGAAAGACCTGCCCCTCAAGAGATTGGTCGAGACCAACCACCATTGAAGGGACTGCCGGACCCGGGAGGACAACTGGAAGAGCCGTGGTCGCCGGTCCCAAGACGCCAACAGATGAAGCTGAAGCGTCCTCGTGTGAAATTGAGCAAAAGGAACTGCCTCGAATGAGGCAACCATCAACCCTACCAGTCTCATCCCCAAACGGATGGACGGTCGAGGATTGGAAAGAAGGACCCGAGCCAACTCCTGAATCAGACAAATCTTGGACTGAGGCAGGAACACCCTGTGTTGACAAGAATCCAACTGCATTCCCAGAAAGGACACCATCCTGGCCGGAGCGAGGGAGGACTTGGGAAAGTTGATCACCCAACCGAAGCTTTCCAGCGTGGAGACCACCGTCCTGGTGTCCGTCTCCGATTGAGAGGAGCCATGATGAGAAGGTCGTCCAGATAAGGTACGACACGAATGCCCCGAGATCTGAGAATGGCCATCACCCCTGCCAGCACCTTGGTGAACACTCTTGGAGCCGAGGTAAGGCCAAAGGGAAGTGCCACGAATTGAAAATGCCGATACTTTATCACGAACCGAAGACGTTGATGAGCCTGGCAGATGGGAACAGGAAGGTAAGCATCCTTGATTGTCTATGGACGTCATAAAGCCCCCCTGCCGAAGAGAACCGATGGCCGAACGCAGAGTTTCCATGCGAAACTTCCGAGTACGGATAAACCTGCTGAGGAACTTCAGATCCAGGACGGGCGAACCGGCCCATCCTTCTTGGGGACTGTGAAAAGATTGGAGTAAAAACAGAGACCCACCTCTAAGCGCGGCACCGGCCGGATGACCGCCATTTCCAGAAGATTCCTTACCGACGCCAGGAGCCCCTGCGCGGCCAAAGGATCGGTGGGCACCCGAGACCGGAAAAACCGTGAAGGCGGGCGAGACTCGAACTCCAGCTTGTAACCGGACGACACCACCTCCAGGGTCAATCTGTCCGGAACCTCCTGGTCCCAAACCAGGGAGAAGTGTCGCAATCGTCCCCCCACCCGCACGGGTGAGGGCACCCCCTCATTGCTGAGCGGGCTTACCAGCAGGCTTGGGCTTGGTGCCCCAGGACTGACCGGGATGGCCATGGCCCCTCCCCCGGGTCCAACCTGCACCCCTGGTAGCGGGAAAGGAAGCCCCTCTGCCCGCTCTGACTCCCCGAAAGGAGGGACTAAAGGAAGTCGCACCCCGAAAGGAACGACGAGGCCTCTTGCGTTGAGGCAAGTTACCACCCTTGGTAACTGAATCCAATTTATCGCCAAACAGGCGCAAACCTACAAAAGGAAGCGCTGTAATCGCCTTCTTAGAGTTAAAGTCTGCCGTCCACTGGCGCAGCCACACTGACCGACGAATAGCAACCAACAGTCCTGCTACTCATCTCAAGTGCATCGTCCTGGGCAGTCATGACAAAGGAAATAAACGACTCACACTGCTTGAGAGAACTGAACTCATCACAAGTGGGATCAAGATCTGCGTACAAATCTCTAATAATGGACCTAACTGCCATCAGAAGAAGCGCCGAAGCACACACCGGCCGCAGTGCCGATCCAGCACTGATAAAACCATGACGAGCCAATTGATCAATCCGACGATCCTCACCATCTTTAATGGTAGTAGTGTCAGGGGAGTGCAACACAGCCGAGTTCGACAGCCCTAACACAGGGGCATCGAGGTCAGGGGGAAACGACCAAAGCTTCACCAAATCCTCCGGAAAGGGATAACGTTTATCCCAACTAGGAGGAACTCCAGCCAGGCGCGTGGGTTGTTCCCATTCCTTAAGGAAAACCCTCACAAAGTGTTGTTGCCTGGGAAACACCAAACAACTCACCCTTTGGCGGGGGGACCACCACGGGCGGATCCAAAGCCAAAATGTCAAACATTTGAGCCAAAATGGAAGGAGTGTCAAGGGACACCCCCGCAGCCTGATCGCCAGTGGTGCCAACCAATTGCTGGTCTGCAGGCTCATCCAACTCCTCAAGGAGTTCCCCCTCCTCATCAGGGGGACAATCGGACCAATCCAGTGTTTCAAACACCTCATCCTCCGGAACAGGCGCTGCCGGAGAAAGGTGCTTCCGCTTCGCCAAAGCCTTCTGAGCTACCGTGGCGGAAATTATCTTCTCGAGGTTGGCCAATCGCGCGCACACACCTCGGATTGCGAATCCCCACCTCTGACAATGTCACACGGGGTCCGGAATAGGGGAGGGGGGGTAGGAAATGACGGAAGTTGCGAGGGGCCAGAAGCCGGAGTGCCGGACTGGCGCGCAATATTCTGCTTTGCACATGGAACGCATAATATGACATCGCCTGGGAGCGGAGCCCCACAACCCCCACACAGCCTGGATAGCCCCGAAGAGCCATTTCCGGTAATGTCAGAAGCCTCCATATGGTGAAATTATGGCATTCGCAACAACCCAGGGTTTTACGCATTAAGCAACCCGGGATGCCCCTTTATAATTAAAGTCCCGGGAGTGGGAGGATTTTTTAAGCCTAGGAAAATCCCAATTTGGAGACTAAGACTAGCCAGGTATATCAGACCGGGAGAGCCACTGCAGTGAGGGGATCCCAGAATCTGTAAGGGAAAAGAGACCCCAGTCAGTCCCCCAGGAAATTAGCCAGCATGCATCACACACATACATCAAACAAAAAGTAATGGTAAAACATATATAAGCAATATATACACCATGAAGACAAATATATATGTATATATACCAATCAAAACAATAAGTGCCTCCAGGAGTTATGCTAAAGTGCCAGGGAAAACTCACAAACACAAGCACCACAATGTGAGACTACAGCTAAAATGACGGCCGCACGTGAGCCGAGGTGGAGACCGCTAACCTGTTACTGCTGCTGAAGACAGAACACAGTACTCCTGGAAACGCACTTTCCCCAGCTCAGCCCCAGCACCTGTCTCCGTGATGAGGCAGAGGAAGGAAGGCGGACCCGGGCTTCAGCAAGCGACGCGCTCCGCCACGCCCCCCGCCAGTGAGTCACACAGCGAGGGCCGAAAGGGAGCGCCGCCCCTCCCCTCCCCCAAGACCCGAGCAGCGCGGCCCGCCGAATGGCGGCGCCGCGTGCAAACGGGCGCCACAGACGCCCTCAGTCCCCCAAGCCAGCCAAGCGGGGGAAGTTTAAAACACAAGTAGAAGGAGCCCCAGCAGCTCAGGCCACGCGCCCGCACACTGCGGCGCTGACCCTGCGTCTGCCAGCGCTCCCCACACACACACACACACACACACACAAGTAAAAAGCACCCCCACCCCCCCCCCCCAAAACGAAGGGAGAAGGGACCAAGCGGGAGAAGGTGGCCAAGGAAAACATCGGGACAGGGGCATCCCAAATCCGGATCACCATGTCGGATAGCCGCATTGCCCCACGCGTGGGGTCGAGCGGAGGAGATAAGCTCCTAGGCACCATATAGTGCCATCTACCATTGCCCAGCCAGCAGCCTGGGCTGGGAGGCTTCCACACAGAACCCGTCCAAGGACGCTGGGTTCTTGTCCCACACTGACAGAAGGTGAAGCTGCAGAGGTCTCAAATGGAACTGGGCAAAGGGCACCGCCTCGAAGCTCGCCACCATCAGGCCCACCAACTGCATTCCCTGCCGGATGGAGAACTGTGGGCTCGCCTGCGCCGTCAGAGCTTCCACCTTCTGTTGAGGAAGGAATATCCTTGACTGAACTGTATCCAGAATCATCCCCAGGAAGGGAGTCACCGAGGAGGGGGACAGGGAGGACTTGGGGTAATCACCCAGCCGAAGGACTCCAGGGTAGACACTACCAGACGAGTGTCCAACTCTGCCTGCCGCAGAGACCGAGAGGTGATGAGAATGTCGCCCAGGTAGGGCAGCACGCGTATGCCCCTTAGCCTTATCAGGGACATCACCCCTGCCAGCACCTTGGTGGACACCCTGGGAGCCGACGTTAGGCCGAATGGCAGGGCCATAAATTGGTAATGCTGATCCTTTATTGCAAACCTGAGAAACCGTTGGTGTCCTGGAAACACCGGAACGTGAAGGTAAGCATCCTTGATGTCTACTGACGTCATGAAGTCCCCTGGGCGCAGTAAGCCAATGGCCGAGCGCAGAGTTTCCATGCGAAAGTGTCTGTTCTTGACATATTTGTTGAGGATTTTTAAATCCAGAATGGGCCTGACTGACCCATCCTTTTTGGGTACTGTGAAAAGGTTTGAGTAGAACCCCGTGCCCCTGTCTCCAAGGGGGAACTTGCAAATGACCCCTAGATCCAGGAGACCCTGTACGGCCAACAACAATACCTGAGCTGAGGCAGGGTCTTGAGGGATTCGAGACCCAATGAATCTGGTGGGGGGCCGTACAGCAAATTCTATCTTGTAGCCGGAGGACACAACCTCCTGAATCCAACGGTCTGAGACGTGGCGCCGCCAGACGTGCTCGAAATGCTGTAAACTTCCCCCCACCCTGACGGGTGAGGGCGCCCCCTCATGCCGGAGGGGCCTTGGGAGGGGCTTTGGGCTTAGGTCCCCAGGAAGTGCCGGTACGGCGTCCTCTGTTCCTGTGCCAGGAATCTGAGCGGGCCCCAGCGAAGGACACCCCTCTTCCCTGCTTGGCCCCACGGTAGGGGGTTGATAGGGAGCCTTGGCCACGAAAAGGCCGAGTCTGCCTCCTGCGCTGGGGTAACTTGCCTCCCTTGGCAAAGAGGTCTAACCGATCCCCAAACAATCGTAGCCCCTTAAAGGGGAGCCCCGTGAGGGCTTTCTTGGCGGCACTGTCTGCGGCGGTGATGACCAGCACTTGGGATATTTCCTATCCACGCTCTTAGGGACCCCATGAAGTCTGCTGGGATGTTCCCATTCTTTAAGCACGAGGCTTTTGAAGTGGGTCTGCTCTGGAAATTCCAATCGAGCTTTAGCGGTATGAAAAAGATCACCCCTTTGCCGGGGAGCCGCAGCAGGGGGAGAGAGAGACAGAACGTCAAAGATCTGAACCAGCAGTCTATCAATATCATCCGAGGACCAATGCTCGGAGCCAGACTCTTCCTGAACCCTGGACTCATCGTCATATGACCCCCGAGTCAGAGAACAGTTCCCCTTCGTCCGAGGGGATATGGGCATAGGAATGCAACAAATCATCAGGTTCTATAGGGAAGAGGGTCGATTCAGGGTTCAAGTGCCGCCTCTTGGCGGTGGCTTTATGTGCTAAGGAATTAGCAAGTAAGTTTTCAACACTAGCCAGCCTCGTGGCCAGATCAGGATGAGAATCCCCACTGGTATTGGGGGTCAGACTCAGGCTTGGGGGAGTAGGTGAAGTGCGGCGGGGTGCAGGCCCAGCCTCAGAGGAGACGGGAAGCACCGATAGCGCCTGCTGTGCACAAGGAACACAGACCCGTGCATTGTCACTGCTGCTAGGTAAGACCCCACAAGCTACACACAGCCGGGCTTGTCCCGAAGGAACCCTGTTCACAATATCCTGAGATGCCTCCATATGGTGATTTAATCGGCACAATTTGCCAGTAGGCATTGACGCTGGAAGCTACCCTGGATGCCCCAATAACCCGCTGGGAAGTGGGAGTAATTATTTATGGTCACGACCGGGAGCTACGCTGGGCCGGGAGAAGCCACTTGTTGAAATCCGCGGTCTGAAAGACATAAGGGGGAACAGGATGTCAGAGCCATGCGCAATGGAATAGAAGTAAAGAAGATTCGCTCGCAAGGGCACTTACATACAGAGAGGAGAGGACGATCTTCACCACGCGCGCGGGAGAAGAAAATGGCGCCAAGCGAACCTCGGAGGGTGGGCCTGAGCCGATCGTGACGCATAGCGCGCCAAGCCGGAACCACACCCCTCACCAGCGAGCACGAAGTTCGTAAGGCATCAAGCCCATGAGGGCACAGAAGTAGAAAAGTAGAAAAAACAGAAAAGCCTAATGTAAATGGCGCTCGGAGCCAGGACAGGCACAGCTGAGAGCAGTACTCAGGCTCTTCCGCGGCTCCCCGTCGGGGAACGAACCCCGGTCTGTGACAGAATACTGACTAAGACAGGCGCTCAAGCCAGCGCAATCTAGGAAGAAAGTGAAGGATTAGGAATAAGAAGACGCAGAGGCGTCCGCGAGCCGTCGCAGTACGAGCGGTGCGAGCAGAGAACAGACTAATGGTGCTGCGGTTGACAGTAAGGTAAGAGCGCAGCTCTGATCCCCGTTCCCAGTGAAGCACAGCCAAGCCATAAGCGTGTAAGTATACACTGAGGCCGACATAGACACAACCCCCCCTTTCTTTTCCCCCTGACTAAGGGGGAAACGAGGGAGGAAGGCGACCCGTTGACATAGGGTCCACCGCTACATGGGGCAATGATGAGGGAGGGGCACTCCCTGAAGGCTCACCATCGGCCTTGACCGCCTACCCTATGGTGGGGGATTGCGGTGGAGCGTTGCTCCGTAAGCACACATGGTGATGCCTACCTTCACCCGACCAGCGCAGCCCAGGCTGGGAGGTACATCACACAGAGGAGGGGTGGAAATAGTCTCACAGGGCCGCAGGCTGTAATAGCCCCGCTCACCTGCGAGAGAGTGATATTTCATGTCTTCGCAGTCAGCACTGCAGAGAAATCTGGGGATTTGTGGGAGGTCCCTGGGTATATGAAGGGCCGGGAGGAGCCCGTTTTTGCATGTCTGCAGTGAACAGCACCATCTGGCGGAGGATTACCCATGTGTAAGTATTATATATGGAGCAGGACGTACTGTATGCACGGAGAAGAAGCAGCGAGGGAGGGATCCTTCCCCTCCCCCTGTCCCTGCAGCGGAGCACGAAGAGTGCTCGCAGCAGGCAGGGCATGCCAGAACCGCCCCCCCCCCCCCCCCCCACGACAGCGCGGTGGCGAGGAGAGAGCAGGAGCGAGGAGAGGTGAGTAATAGTGAAAGTGGATCCTGTCAGACTGACAGGGGCAGAGATCACCCATGTGGCCGTCCTGAAGGAATGGCCAGAAGTGAGCACCAACACACACAGGTACACCAATAAAGCTTGTGGGAAAAAAAAACATATAGCAAAAGGCATAAAGGGGGTCCCAGTGGTTTCTCCCCCCCCCCCCCCACTCATATAGGCTCACCATTAGCCTACCCTTTGGGTACAGGGTCTGCGGCCCAGAGCATAGCTCTATGAACACCCAACCCTAGGTGTTCCCCTGCCTTCACCTGAACCGCAGCCAGGGCTGGGAGGCAGAATGGGTCCGGAACAGGTGGGAATAGGCCTGCAAGGCAGACGGGCTTGGGATGCCCTGCTCGCCTGCGAAAATCCAGAGAGAGACAATCTTCCGTCTTCGCAGCCGAGACTGCAAGGAAACTCTGGAGCTATGGGTAATTTGCTGCCCTTTTATGGGCCGGGAGGAGCCACAAGTCTTCTTGCAGTCAGCTGCGCCACCTTGTGGCGGTTAACCAAATAGTGAAGAAGTGAAGATGAAGCGACCCGTGCTGGATACCCAGAAAATCCAGGAGAGAGTATCCAACGATCTTCAGCAGCCAGACTGCAAGGTGAACACGGGGAAATCATAGTGAGACACCTGCTTTTATAGGGGGCCGGGAGAAGCGACAGCTTTTGATCTTGCAGTCGAGCTCCCCCTTGGACCTGGACTGGATATAGTGAAAACAGATTATTGCACAAGCATATTCATCCAAGGGAGATTCTCCCCCAGAGGTGTCTGCCCATTCTACAAGAGCCATGTCAGCATCTTGGGCAAAGCAGCAATGGGCCTGCATAGCAGCAATGTGGTCATCACCACACACCTTCCTCAAACACTATAGACTTGATCTACTTCTGCAAAACATCAGGCCTTTGGTAGAAGGGTACTACTTGCAGCTTCCCATCCATAAGGTATAATTACTCGTCATGTTGAAGTATGATTTGGAAAAACCACCGTTAAGACTTACCGCTAACGGATTTTTCAAGAATACTTCAGCATGACCATAAAGTACCACCCGTAGTCCGAGGGTTATTTAGGTTACTTTATAAAGACTGGGTTGAGGAGGAAGGGGTGGGGCTTTTAAACTCTGTTTAGTTTGTTTCCTCCCAGGGAGTGAATCCTTCTGTGGGGTCATGCTGAAGTATTCTTGAAAAATTTGTTACCAGTAAGTTTTTTCATGAATACTCACGATACAGCTCTATTAAGTGGCCCGCACTCTTTAAAAGAATGAACACCCCTGGTTTACCATGTCCAGTCCTTTCCCTGCATATATCACACATTTAAAAACATCATATCAAAAGCCTTGTTTATGAGTCAACATGTCCACATACAAACCTCGTCAAATTATGATATGAATAAAAGATTCACAAAATTTGTGCAGGAAGGAAGGGTAGCATATGTTAAATTAATGCAATACTTAAATGTGAAAGTGCCATTGCCGGGGTAGTATTTTCTTTCTATAGCTTCCCTTAATATCACTTAAAAGTCTAACAGTAACAGCGATTGCTCAGTGCATGAAATTGTGATATTCCCCACCCTTGGGGCAAAAGTAGTTTTCCGAAGGAAAAAAAAATCAAAATTTTTCTGGTTTGGACAAATCAAATTTACAAGCTCACAAGTTCTTCTGCAAAGATTTCCATTAAAACAGCATGCTGGTAAAAGCGACGTGGATGAGATGCTGTCATGCTGGCAGGATGACATTGGCAATACACTTCTGTCCTTTCCTAGGATAAGGCAGGGGGGCTGAAATATTTATGCACGAGTAAAAAAAAGTCTGCAGTGAGTTCGCTTTTTTTTCCGCATAAATATTGGTGGCGGCCTGCTGGGAGCCCACGTATCGGTACCGGTCAGACGGCTCTCCTGATTACGCCATGTAGATGAAAGTGTTGATATCAGACTCATCTCTTCGGATGTACTTGTGTTCTATAAGCCATTCAATTTGTTCTTTAATCATTTTTTTTTGTGGCAAAAACATGTTTTTCAAAATTTCTACAAGTTCAGTCTGAAGTTGGGCGTTGGTAATTTTCTTCCTCATCTTCATGATTTGAATAATGGCCTCCTGAAATGCCAAAAATACAGATATTAGGGAATGCTGAAAACTGTAAAAGGGGAGCAGAAAAAAATTGGACCCTTACTCTTCTCAGTTGACAACTATGTTCTTTGACAACCTACAAAATTATTTGCCTTCCAACACCACTTCTATGCAGTGAATATTCAAATATATCTCTCAGGCCTAAATAAAGCTCTCCTCCCATCCAGCTTGAGTTCAGACATGTTTCTAACATCTCTTCCATCATTCATGTAATCTCTATCCCTCAAATGAAATATGGACAAAACAATGTGTGTCATTTTTTCACCTCCAACTCAGAAACATCTCCTGCCTCTGATCCTCTTCACACCACTAAAATTAAAAAATTAAGTGCATGGCCTAATTATTTCCAAACTGGAATATTGCAATACTCTCTTCCATGGTCTACCAGCAAATGCACTGCCACCGCTCTAATCTATTCCAAACTCTGAGGCTCACCTTGTGGACCTCTCCTCTCACTTCCTCCAGCCTTGCTCTATTTTGTCTTTCCATTTGCTACTACGTTCTCTGCAACCAGACCCCTTTTACATTTCTTCACCCAAAAGTATACCAACCCAAAAATACAATTCTTTGAAATACTCACCTGTAGAATTGGTATTATAAGTATACAGTAAGTCCTGCTCCAGATAGATTACTTACACTTGGGTTATCCTCCGCCAGATGGCGCTGCACTGCAGAGACATGTAAAACAGGCTCCTCCCGGCCCCTCACATACCCGGGACCTCCCTCAAATCCCCAGCATTGAAAAGCAGTGAACGAGAAGCCGGGAGAATATAACCACCCAAACTGGTAACTATAACAATGATAACAATCACCATACAGGGGATCCAGAATAATGCAAAACCAAGGGTGGGGTGGAGCAGGACGTACTGTAAACTTATAATACCAATTCTACAGGTGAGTATTTCACAGAATTGTATTATTCTCAGTATACAGTACGTCCTGCTCCAGATAGATTACTTACACTTGGGACATCCAATAGCAGTGTCCATAAAGAAGGGTGGGATCCCCAACAAAAAGGTAACAGCAGACAGTTTAAACCACTGCCGCCTGCAAAACCTTGCGGCCAAAAACAGCATCAGCTGAGGCCCTAACATCAACCTTGTAAAACTTTGAAAAGGTATGAACAGAAGACCAAGTAGCGGCCTTGCAAACTTGTTCAACAGAAGCCTGGTGTTGGAAGGCCCAAGAGGCACCAATAGCACGAGTAGAATGAGCAGTAAGGCCTGAATCACGGCTTGACGGATCCATTTGCTAACAGTAGCCTTAGCAGGAGCCAAACCCTTTCTGGGCCCAGGAGGGACCACAAAAAGAGCATCAGTTTTCCTGAAGGATGCAGTGACCACCAGGTAATACTTCAAACACCTGACCACATCCAAGGAAGCAAAACCTGACCCTTCAGAGTACTGAGTTAGAGTCCCGACTCCAACCCATGCTGTAAGAACTCCAGAACCCTGGGGACTGAAAACACCCGACAGGGAAGAGACCTAGACTCACACCAGTCAAAGTAGGTACGCCATACCCTGTAATAGATGGAAGAAAGTTTTCTTCCTAGCCTTCACCATGGTATCAACCACCGAGGCGGACAAGCCTTTTTCCATCTAGATGGAGGTTTCAGCAGCCAGGCCATCAAAGCCAGAGTTTGTAAATTGGGATGGCGTAAGGGGCCCTGAGTGAACAGATCTGGCACCCCTGGCAGAACATACTGGTCTACTGCCATCTGCACCACGTCTGTGAACACACTCTTCTTGGCCACCTGGGGGCCACCAGAATTGCTGGCACCCCCTCCAGAACAATCTTGTGCAGAACCCTGCACAGCAGGGGGAATGGAGGAAAGACCTACAGGAACTGAATGTCCTGCCATGACAGTGCTAAAGCATCCGTGGTCAAGGCCAGAGGATCCTGAGACAGGGAGACAAACGCCGGGAGCTTGTGATTGTGACGGGACGCAAACAGATCCACATCTGGTTGGCCCCCAATGGTGGCACAGAGATTGGAACACCCTGTTGCAGAGGGACCATTCTCCCTGGCGAGAGGTCCCCCTGCTCAGAGAGTCTGACAGCAGATTTTCCACCCCCGGAATGTACACCGCTGATATGCAGGGAACATTGGCCTCCACACAGTCAGGATCAGAGACACTTCCTGGAGGGCCCTCTTGCTCCGGGTCCCTCCCTGATGATTGATGTAGGCAACTGCCGTCTGGTTGTCAAGAGCGCCAACTGAACAGGCAGGCCCTAAAGATGAGTAGTCAAACGAGCCAGAACTAACCTGCTCGCTTGCAGCTCCAAGACATTGATAGGTGTGTGGGCCTCCAGAGGGCCCCACCTCCCCTGGAACCGCAGGGACTTCCAGAAACCCCCCCCCCCCAACCTGATAGCCTGCTATCCATGGTGACCGTCTCCCAGGAAGGGGCAAGAAAGGATCTGCCCCCCAACAGGTTCCTTGAGTCCATCCACCACAAGAGGGACCTCCTGACCAGGGGGGAGAGCACACAGACCCTGTCCAGGGACGCTGGGTCCTTGTCCCATACAGACAATAGGTGAAGTTGCAGAGGCCTCAAGTGGAACTGAGCATAAGGGACTGCTTCGAAGCATGCCACCATCAGGCCCACCAGCTGCATCCCCTGCCTGATGGAGGGATGGGGACAAGCTAGGAGGGACTGAGCCTGTGCAATCAGATTGTCCACCTTCTGCTGAGGAAGGAAGATCCTTGCCTGAACAGATTCATTCCTAGGAATGGAGTTACCAAGGAAGGGGACAGTGAGGACTTGGGGTGGTTGATCCCCCATCCAAATGACTCCAGAATGGGCACCACCAGCTGAGTATCCAACTCTGCCTGATGTAGAGACTGAGAAGTGATGAGGATGTCGTCCGGAAGCACGCTGACACCCTGACATCTGAGTAGAGACATCACGCCAGCCAGCACCTTGGTGAACACCCTGGGAGCTGAAGTGAGGCCGAAGGGCAAGGCCACACATTGGTAATGTTGATCCATCAGAGCGAAGCTGAGGAACTTTTGATGACCTGGGAACACAGGAATATGAAGGTAAGCATCTTTGATGTCCACAGAAGTCATGAAATCCCCTTGGCGCAGGGAACTGACGGCAGAGCGCAGTCTCCATGCGAAAGCGCCTGCCCTTGACAAAACTTGTTGAGAATCTTTAAGTCCAGGATGGACCTGACAGAACCATCCTTTTGGGTACTGTAAATAGGTTGGAATAAAAACCCTTGCCTTTTTCTCTTAAAGGCACCTGGCAGATGACCCCCAGCTCCAGGAGGCCTTGCACTAGCTCCTGAGTTGACACAGGGTCCTGAGGAATCTGGGACCTGAGGAATCTTGGAGGGGGATCGGCAGCAAACTCCAACTTGTAACTGGAGGACACTACCTCCTGAATCCACCGGTCTGAGACATGAAGCCTCCAGACGTGAGCGAAGTGCTGCAGCCGTCCCCCCCACCCGGATGGCCTGAGGGGGCTTGGGAGAGGATTTAGCCTTGGGACCCCAGGAGGAGCCAGGACGTCCACGTCCTCTGCCTCTACCCCAGAAATCTCCCCGGGCCCCAGGGAAAGAAACCCCCCTTCCCTGTCTTGCACCACGGTAAGGGGAGGAAAGGAACCCTGACCCCGAAAGGGCTGAGGTTGCCGCCTGCGCTGGGGTAACCTGCCTCCCTTTGCAAAAAGGTCCAGGCGCTCTCCAAACAGACACAGTCCTTTAAAGGGAAACCCAGTGAGGGCCTTCTTGGCAGCAGCCCCCTGGCGCAGCCAAACCGAGCGGCGTATAGCCACCACGAGGGCCGAAGTTCTGGCACACATTCTGATGGTGTCATCCAATGCTGACAGGCCAAATTTACAAAAACATCACAACTGGAGATTGCATTAAACACCTCACAAGGCAAATCACCAGGGGCACTATCAAGCATATTTCTAATAAGGGTTCTAGTGGCCACAGCAGTAATAGCAGAGGCACAGACCGGGCGCAGCGCCGTCCCCGCACATGCAAAGGCGAGGGAGGCCAGCTGGTCAATGCGCCGCTCCTCAGCATCCCGCAGGGTAGCGGAATCAGGGGAATGCATGACAGAGGTGTTAGATAGCCCTAGGATCGGGGCATCCACCCCGGGGGAGGGATAACCAACATTTAACCACCTCAGCAGGAAAGGGATACTTCCTATCCCAACTCTTTGGAACCCCGGGAAGTTTACTGGGGCGCTCCCATTCCTTGACTACAAGGTTATGGAAATGTGCCTGCTCTGGAAATTCCAAACGTGATTTTGCTGTATGTAAAAGCTCCCCTTTTTGCCTGGGAGCCTCAACAGGGAGAGAGATAGACAGAACCTCAAAAATCTGGGTCAATAATCAGTGTCATCCGGGGCCCAGGGGTCAGAGCCAGAATCGTCATGACCCCTTGGTCTCTCATCAGATGAGCCTGAATCAGAACAGAGCTCCCCTTCATCAGACGGGGTATAGCCACACAGATTCATAAACTCCTCAGTTCCCATAGGGAAAACAGTAACATTAGGCGTCAAGTGCCGCTTCTTAACAGGGCCCTTACGCGCTATTCGCAATAATCTGTTCAACAATAGCCAGTCTAGAAGACACATCAGGCTGAGAATCAACACTAGTATGCAACTCAACAGGAGTGAGATTTAAGCTTGGGGGAGTAGGTGAAGTGAAACGAGGTGCAGCCACTGGCAAGCCAGATTGCAATGCAAGCACCTGCTCAGCACAGGGTACACAGACCCGTGCCTTGTCAGCGTCAGCACGAGGCTGCCCACACACTACACACAGCCGGTCTTGTCCCAAAGGGACCCCGGTAATCTATCCTGGGATGCCTCCATATGGTGATTATTAGGCACAATATGCCAGTAGGGATTTACGCTATAAGCAACCCTGGATGCCCCAATGACCCGCTAGGGAAGTGGGAGTAATTATACAAGGCCCAACTATCAATTACACCGGGCCGGGAGAAGTCAATGGCTTCACCCGTCTGAAAGACACAGTGGGAAGAAGGGGTGTCAGAACCAAACGCACTACAATGAGCATAAAAACCCCCGCGAGGGCACTTAAGGACCGCGGTAAGTATAACCGCCACACGCGCGCGCTGACAAAATGGCGCGGAACATCCAAATGAAGGAAAAGACGTGTGCGGCAGCGGCGGCGGCATTTGCAATAGTAAAAAAGACAAGTCAGAGCGGCGGCAGACACTACATATACTAGTCAAAAAACATGACAAAACGCCGTATGCACGAATCACGCTCACCCCCCCCCCCTTCTTTCCCTCCCGAAGGCTACAGGGAGAATGAGGGAGGATGGCGGCCCTCTGTACAGGACCCACCGCTACACGGGGCAATAATGCGGGAGGGGCATCCATAAAGGCTCACCATCAGCCTATACCGCCTACCCTTTGGTGGGGGACTGCGGTGGAGAAGCGCTCCTTAAGCACACATGGTGCTGCCTACCTTCACCCGACCAGCGCAGCCCAGGCTGGGAGGCACATCGCACAAGGAACGGGTGGGAATAGTCCAACAGGGCCGCAGGCTAATAGCCCCGCTCACCTGCGAGAGAGTGATAATTTCAGGTCTTCGCAGTAAGCACTGCAGAGAAATCTGGGGATTTGTGGGAGGTCCCGGGTATTTGAGGGGCCGGGAGGAGCCTGTTTTACATGTCTCTGCAGTGCAGCGCCATCTGGCGGAGGATAACCCAAGTGTAAGTAATCTATCTGGAGCAGGATGTACTGTATACTGAGAATAACAGCCTTTGCTCTGCCCAGGACCTTCTCCTGTCCTAAACCCTGATCACCTCCTCCCACTCTAGCCTTCAGGACTTCACACAGGCTGCTCCTTCCCTCGGAAATGCTCTGCCCTATACAATTTGCCAATCCTCAACCTATCAAGTGTGCCTTCAAAACTAACCTATTTAGATGAGCACTTTTAGTCTTGACACCTTCAGGTCACTTGGCACCATGTTTAGCACATAAGATTTGTGACCCACCTTTCACCTCCCACCTCCTATTCTTTAGACCAGAGATCCCCAATCTGTAGCTCGGAAGTCACATGTGGCTTGTGGACTCCCCATTGTCTTGCGTCTGACGTTAATAAAGAGTTGGACAGGTCAGGACAGGACAGAGAAGTGTTCCAGGTTATGCGCACTTGATTTATTAACAATCCTCAACCCTTCAAAACTTACCTATTCAGACAAACCCATTATCTGGTCTACAAAATCTACATTGACAACTTCAGGTCACCTACTCTCACACTTAGTACATACCAGTTGTGACCCATCTTTCACCACCACCCTCTTATCCTTTAAGTCAGGTATCCCCAACCTGAAGCTCAGGAGTCACATGTTGGGTGTGGACCCCTACTGTGTGGCTTACGGGCTGTCTGAGGTTAAAGCCGAACAAAAGCCAGGGATTTGACTTTCCCGGGTTTTGTTCTGTTCCTCGGGGGGACATCCTGGATTGGGATGCCCCGCTGTATGGAACCCCCCAGGGTGCCAGTACTCAATCACCTTTCCTGGGTCCAACAACACATGCACAAGCGCTCATCCAATGAAAGCGGTTTGCTGTAACTGTCATTTTGCAAAAGGCTCTCATGGACTTCGATGGGGAGTGTAAGAATCCGTATCCCCATTGGTCCTTCCCCCTGGGGCACCCTGGTTTGGGTGCCCCGCTGTGTGAAAGCTCACCTCTCCTCTCCAACAGTGCAAACAAACCCGCTCATCCAATCAGGTTTCCCTGGCTGTGCATATTAATGTGTAACATGTAGCTGTTGAGGCTGAATGGAATCTCCAGCTGCAGTCATCGATGGCGTGTGGCATCACTAGCATCTATTATTCCTATTCAGTTGCAGTGGGTGTGGCCATGCAGAAGGGATGTGAGTGATACCCATGCCGGGCCCGCGAGTACCGTGGCCTTGGCAGAAATGTAAGCATAGCGGAAGATGAGGGGGGGTTTACACACAGTGGGGCATCCCAGTTCAGGAATCCTGGGGAAAGGGAATCAGCTGGTCCTCAAGTCTCAGATTCCAGGAGCGGTTCCGGTTCATTTTAATGGCTGGAACGGGAGCGTGCGCACAGCCGGAGGATGCAGGGGGTGTGGCCGCTTGAGCTCCCCATTGAACACAATGAGAGCCGTTTGCCATATTCACAACAAACGGCCCTCACCGGATGAAAACCCGGGGGGGGGGGGTTACACAGTGGGGCATTCCAATTTGGGGCTAAAAGTTTCCATGGCTGGCCCGGCTTGGATTTGTTCTGCTTCAATAAAGAGTTGGACAGGTGGAGAAGTGTTCCGGCTTATGCACTTTTGCTTTCCCAGCCTTACCACATGGAGGACAGAAGCTGCAGAAACAGGTAAGCCAACACACTTCTTCATTTACCATTTATCTATCTTGGGGCATGTTCACCTATTGATCTGAGGGGCTGAGGGGAAATTCACACACAATACATTTACACAATTCAAAAGCACAGTGACATAACCTTTGGTCTAAATTTGGCACACCACCATCCACCAGGCGATGCATGTAGCCCCTCAAGATGAGAAAGGGTTAGAGACCCCTGCTTTAGATTGTAGGTCGAAAGGACAGATCCCTTACTCTTAATAGATTTCAATACAAGTTACTTGTTTTACCCTGCCTTTAATTTCCTCATAGTACAGTGCCTCAGCAGATGGTGTTCAATAGATACTGATAATATATTACCTATAATACTATATGAAATGGTAATGGTTCATCTGAGAAACCACTATTTTTATCTTGGGCAACTAAGAGAGAATCTAGGGTTCAATACACCCCAATAAGGGTGTGACAGCAGATTAGCTCCCATCTCTCTATTTAAAACTATGTAAAGGAAGAATATCTGTAAGATGAACTTAAAGATGGAAACCAAACATCCACCAGCCTTGGTCCATGCCCATGTAAGTGTGTCTGTTCCCAAGTTTAAAAAATTAAGGGTTAATAAAATAAAATGACACAGTCTTGGTCTAATTCTAAGCCCAGTGGGCTCTTCCCATGGTAATAATGTAGCACACAGTACGAACTTATCAAAAGCAATCTACACGCACTTACCTGTGTCCTCAGTATTCGTAACTGCACAATTCCTTCATTTTCTTCTTCCCTCATCCTCTCAGTTGTCAGTTGTAAGCGACCAATCAAATTGATCTTTCCCCTTTTTTGAACTTTAGAATTTTTTCTTCAGGAGAGAGCAGAGAGCATGTGTACAGTTAGCAGGAAGTCATGTAAGCTGTGCATACACTCCAACAACCTGGTACAGCACTCACTCAGTAGGCAATCTAGACTAAACTATGGGTGTAGGGTTTATCTAAATGACTAAATAGGAATTGCATGGATTAGTTTAGCATAAATTACAGATTACAGGTGTAATCAAAATAAACACAAATCTATACCTCTATTACTCTACCTGTGTGTTCCTGTATGGGTGAACTCAAGTCCCTGCTGTGTTTGTGTCCCTCTAGTGTTGACTAGCCCCTAGTCCCTTTTGTGTGCAGCTTTGCCTGGCCGTGGTTCTGGTCTAAGACCCTGCTTTTATCTTGCCATGGTCCTTCTGTGTTACTGCCTAGCTGTGGCCCTGCTGTGTTCCTGTCTGGCTGTAGTTCTCCCCCTAATCCCTGCTGTGTATCTGCTCCAGGAACCTGATGCTTATGGCTGTGGAGCTGCTCCAGGTCCCAGAGGTGATCCTGGTCAAGCCCTGATGTGTTTCCTTCTAGCTTTGGTTCTGCTCCATGCCCCTGTGATGGCGCTTTTGCATAAGGCCTTAGAGACCACCCAAATGCATATTCAATAAGGATTTTCCCAAAGAGCAGACACACCCACCACTCGGGAATAAAAATATGATTTTTAAGGCTCATAAGCCTTTTTTGGTAGCATCCATAACCAAGTGGTTATGTAAACTGGACCATCACTCTGCATCACATGTCTTTTTATTCCACTTACATTAAGCTGAACTCTTGGTTTACTGAAAACAAAGTGCTGTCTGTGAAATCTTTTGGGGAGTTTACTTGTGGTTCATAGGATAAAACTTGCCGCTTTAGTTTTGGAAATGCTACAAGAGACTGAATAAAAAACATGGTGAGTAAAATAAATGTTTTAAGAAAAGACCAGAATCCAACACACACAAGTTAGAAACTGCTCTACACAACAGTCACGCGTATTTTTCTTCCAATCCATTCCAGGCCGTCCCTAATCATTAAATCTGGATAATTCCTGCCCGGAGGGCGTGGACTGCAAGATAAAAGAAAGGGTGGCTCCTCCCGGCCCCATAAGTAGCAGCTGCCTCTAATCAAATCCAGTTTCATTCTTGCAGTTGGACTGGACTGTGAAGGTCACTTGATTTCTCTCTCAAGGTTAGGTATTGGCAACAAGCGGGGGATATACCCTGTCGGCCTCCTGCACAGCCTTATTCCAACGGATCCCTATGACCAAACTCTTGCCTCCCCAGCTTTGCTGTTTTGGGGATCTGTGAAGGTAAGGTGAAGCGCCGGGGTCTGGGACGCTTTCTGAGTGTTATATGCTCAGGGCTGCAGGCTTTCTTTAAAAAGTCAGCCGCAGGTTTTTGTCTGGTGTACCTGCTGAGGAACTATGCTTTTTTTATGTACTACCCTCCCTTTTTCCCACATGTGTTTTTACTTTGTCATTTTCAAATTTTAAATTTCGCACCTTTGCTTTAAGGGGGCGTGTTTTTCTATTGTGACGTCATTTTGGGGTGGGGGGACGGCTCTGGCAGTTTGCAGCCAGACCACCCACAAGGTTCATTTGGTCAAGGGCATCCCGAAACCTGTCAAGTACTGCTTCGGGAAGAAGGTCAGAAGATCTTTCAAGCCCTTTGCTTCTGTTGGGGTTGTCTGGATGAGGCCCCTATCTGCATCCAGGCACAATCACAAGCTGCCGAGGTTTGTGTCCCAAGAGACCTTATGGCCATAGCAACAAATGCTCTGACAACCCCATGGACAAGGTTCAATCTCCTATATGCATTTCCTCCATTCTCGCTCCTGGGTCAAGTACTAAGGAAGGTAGCCCAGGAGGGAGTACCAACCATCTTGGTGGCTCCTCGTTGGCCAAGGAGAAGCTGCTTTTCAGACATAGTAAGGATGTCGGCAGATCACTGGCACCTGCCCGATGATCCAAAGCGTCTCGCACAGGGGTCTCTTCGGCACCCGAATTTACACAGGCTGGTCTTGACGGCCTAGCTATTGAAACCTTGATCTTGACAGAGAAGGGTTTATCGGCCAGGGTTATGCACACCATGATCCAGGCCCGGAAGAAGACATATTCCAAGATTTACTACACGGTCCGGTGGGCTTTCATCCCCTGGTGTGAGTTCAGGAAGTTTCCTTGCAGAGAATATTCTGTTGCCAGAATTCTAGAATTTCTGCAGAATGGTTTAGAGTTGGGCCTCCAGTTGAGCACCCTCAAGGGTCATGTTTCAGCCTTATCTATTTTTTTCCAGGAGTCTATCACTGACAATAGATTCATCAGAACCTTTGTTTGATGCTCCATTGAGCATTTTGACGCTCAAGGGGATTTTTTCTTTGGTGGCGATCACCTATGTGCGTTGAGTTTCCGAATTAGCCTCTTCATGTATGAAGGCTCCTTATTTTGAGTTACACAGAGACAAGGTGGTCTTTCAGTTTAAAGCCTGATTTTTTACCTAAGGTCGTTTTCCTTTTCACCAACGAGGAGGTAGTTCTACCTTCCTTATGCCCAGTTCTGGCTAATTCTAAGGAAGGGGCTCTTCATTTTTTGGATGTAATCAGAACCATAAGATATTACATGGCTGCTACAGAATCCTTCCGGAAGTCGGATTTTCTTTTTGTCATATCGAAAGGCCCTAGAAAGGGGCTTCCACCAGCTAAATCCACTATCAGCAAGTGGATTAGACAGGCAGTAGTAAGAACCTACTCTGCCAGGGGGAAGGGGCCCCCGTTTTTGGATCACAACTCATTCCACTAGAGCCTGGTCTTCAGTTTCTACATTTATCATATTTTACAAGGTAGATGTTAGGGCCTCAGCGGACGCTGTTTTTGGTTGTAAGGTTCTTCAGGCGGTAGTGAAATGAACTACCTGCTGTTCCGCGTTGGGGATCCTGCCCCAGGCCGTCCGACCCGCCCTTTTTTTGGGTTCATTATCCTTGATGCCTTTTTTATGGTGTTTATTCCATGTATTATACCATTTGGCATTGTAAAGAGAAAAAGAGATAAAAGAGGAGAAGAAATTTTTTTCGAGAGAAATCACGCGGAGTTTGGTGTGAGGTAACATTGTCTCCTAGACTTGGGCCTCCCGGCCTTGCCTCTTGGTATATTATTTACTGCTTTTTAAATTACTGGATTTGAATAGGGGCAGCTGCTACTTATGGGGCAGGGAGGGGCCACACCTTTTTATCTTGCAGTCACGCCCTACAGGCAGGAATTACCCAGGTGTAATGATTAGGGACGGCCTGGAATGGATTAAAAGCAAAACCAATCCTACAGTTGAGTATCTCAGAATTGTGTTATTACATTAGAATCAATGTACTGTATTTTTCACCCTATAAGAGTGTGGCACCCCCCTCTCCCATGCCCCATTATATAGGCAGTATGGCATCCCCCTCTCCCATGCCCCATTATATAGGCAGTGTGGCATTCCCCTCTCCCATGCCCCATTATAGGCAGCGTGGCACCCCCCTTTTCCATGCCCCATTATAAGCAGCGTGGCACCCCCCCCTCTCCCATGCCCTACTAAATAGGCAGTGTAGCATCTTCCTCTCCTGTACCCCATTGTAGGCAGTATGGCATCCCCCTCTCCCATGCCCCATTATATAGGCAGTGTGGCGTCCCCCTCCCCCATGTCCCATTATAAGCAGCGTGGCATCCCCCTTTCCCATGCCCCATTATAAGCAGCATGGCACCCCCCTCTCCGATGCCCCACTATATAGGCAGTGTGGCATCTTCCTCTCCCATACCCCATTGTAGGCAGTGTGGCAGAATCATCCTGATTATTTTATGAAACCTGAAACAAGCTTTACACCTGCTGCAGAATCTCAAGCCATCCCATTAAAATATCCAAGGTAGTGTAACACTGTCATTTTAAGCAGTGCCACTGCTCCCATCTCCGCAGTGAAGAAATATCCACCTGGACCAGGCTAGGTCGTAAAATGAATGAAGGGGTTACGGGACCATCATCTTTTAGAACATGAATCTGAACACCAAGGAAGTGGTTCAAGGCAAGGGTGCAGTCTGGCATATTAGACACCTGCCCATTATTGGGGTTTAGGTGCAAAACCTTCACACATACCCACAGAGTCCTCCTTAGTTCTGCATCTGGTAATTCTGTTGCTAGTTTAAGATTTTCAAAACTAATTTTTTCTTTAGGCCTCTGGTTCCAGGCAAACAAAACTGCCAGTTGAAACGTTGTCACTTCAAGGTCATACTGACCAACTTCATTCTTAAAAGTTATCTGCAAATATAACGAGGTTGGTTAATGCCAGCTAGGAAAAAAAGCAGCATCTGTTAGTGGGGTGAATAAGGGAAGAACGAGGGACTGTCGCAGCTGTCATTGTGCACTGTAGCCTCGGAAACTAATACGAAGGGTTGTGTAGTCAATGAAATGCAGCAGAATGTTTGTGCTTTGTAAATGAAGAAACGCTAACAACTAGAGAAGCAATGGACAATGAGGTGAGGCGGGTAGAGGGGAGATAGGAAGAGGAGGGGTGGGAAGGAGTGGGCAGAGGTAAGGCAAGGAGAGGAGAATTGAGAAGAGTTAAGGCAGGAAGAGGCGAGGTGGGCGGAGCCGAGTCAAGAAGAGTTGAGCAGAGGTGAGCTAGTAAGAGATGTGATGGATAGGTAAGAGGTGGATAGAGATAGGTAGAGGTGAGGGTAGCGCAGGTAAGATTGGACATAGCAGAAAGAGGTGAATAGAGGTAGGCAGATGTAAAATGAACACGTCAGGAGGAAAGAGGTAGGCAAAGGTAAGCTGGGATGAGACTACTTGGGCATCTCTAGACACAGAAAGCACAAAACACTCCAGTAGCACGTGTGTCCCCCACCTCTATAGAGAAGTTTATCTGTGACCCACTTTCTGCTTGGAAATTAGAGAGACACTGCTCTCTAACAGTCAGCCTCCTGCATAGCAAGGATATCTCAGCTCGCTAACTTCTTAGGGGTGCTAGGCGCCGCAAGTGAGGGCAGTGTGGGCTACATGCGGCCCCTGGGCCACAGGTTTTGCATCCATGCCCTGAAGTTACCTGCTCTATAAACAAAGGCACAACCACATATTTCGGCACATGCCCCCCTTCTGCAAAATCTATGCACCCTAACCGTTCAACATTCTACAGCAGCAGAAATCTCTGAAGGTTTGACTATGGGGGTGAAGACTGCTGTCAGTGCAATGGAGGCGAGGCCTTTGCATTGGGTGTAGATCCTCCTGTACACTATTGCATTAAATGCAGTGAGTCCAAAGGACTACTCATAGAAAAGCAATACTCACAATGCCATTGCTCATTAAATGATGCCAGTGTAGTTTTCTGCCACTGTGGTTCTTCTTGTAGAATTCTTCCACCTCAGGAATAAGATCTTCCAGTTCGGTGGGAAGAGACACAAACACCTTTTCCGAGCTCCTCGACCAGGCACCAGCATTTAAAATCTTAATGTTCACAGAATCAGCTGGAAAGATAAAAACATGAATACAGAATTGACTGGAATGGTCCTGTGTGTCTTGTTGTTAGCCCGTGTTTCACATGTTTGGTAACGTGAAACACAGAATCCTCCCAAGATTTACAAAGTTTCCATCATTAGTTACATTGCAATGACAAGGTGTATTTTTCCTCAGTGAGGTTAAAGTCCCTGGCCAGGTCTGAAACACTCACCTTTTGTCCTCCACAGATAATCCGTCCAATCTGACAAAACTGTCCAGCTCCTGAGATCTGAGTCCTGCGTGCGTCTTATGGAGCAAATGTAAAAGCGGGGCGGAGTTACAGGTTCCGTAGCCATAGTCTAGCGCTGCTGCCCCAATTACAGATTCCCCACCCTTATGGCAGCCTGCGTAATCCCCCCTCTCCCGGGAATGCTGGACAATAGTGAAGCAGCAGGCTGACGGAGTAACCGATTCATGTCTGCCTGGCCGCTGCTGCTCACACACACTCAAGCTTACCGGTGCTCACCTGTTGCCATGGCGCAGTTTCCGGACGGCTGGTGGGAGTAACCTGTATGGATGGCATCCAATGAAAACAATGGCAGCCGCCATAGACTAGGCCATGCCCACCCACGATCCAGAACTGGCGTGTGTGCGCGTGTATGAGCGGCGGGCAAAGGGTGATATTTGTATTGAGGGATAATGCTCACTGCCTATATTGAGGGATGCCCCTCATTGGCTGCAATGGGAGATGCCCCACACTGCCTGTAATGAGGGATGCCACACACTGCCTGTAATGAGGGATGCCACACACTGCCTGTAATGAGGGATGCCACACACTGTATGAGGGAGACTTTAGGACACCATTTGGTTGAGAATATTTTATTTTCCTATTTCTGTTCTCTAAACCCTGGATGCATCTAATGGTCTTCTGGGTGCGTCTTATGGAGCGGGGGGGATGATTTTATATATTTTCATTCCGTTGCCCGCTGTCCTCTGGCGGTTTTGAGCCGCTTTAATGGGTAGTTTCATTATTTCATTAAAGTGCGATTTTGAATGTGGGCATATCTACCATCTGCCCTTCTTAAACCAGCTATATTTTAGTTGAGGAAAGAGTGATTTAAGCAAAGGACCTTCTATTGCAGCTTTAAATACATTTTTCTTCTGTTGCTTCGATCCTCCAGTGTCAACTATGTCTGTAAGCAAATTTAAAATAATTTATGGTGTCATATACAACAAATGACACATTCATTGGGCTCTAATCTACCCCCCCCCCACTCCAAAGATGCTTGACCATAATAAGGACCAGCTGTGAAAAAAAACACGTTATAATTTATAGCATCCATTAGAATCATCGATTTAGGACCTTCCATAAGTGATCTGCTTATGGGTGCAGAGAGATAGAGAGACTTTGCAAACACAAACAGCAGGAGGGCTGGCTACAATAGCACAGGCTTTACAGGGATGACACTATCGTAGACTCAATATGCATCTTTTCTGCAGTTGCCGCAGTCCCATGGGCACAGCTTCAAGTGGACCAAATTCCATGATTTTCACTATCCCGTGTTTTGGGATTCCAGGCTATTTGAAACCCCTCTTTCCCCATCTTCCTTACCTTTCCATGAGCCCACGGGGGCAGGCACAGCTCTCCTCCAATCAGCTTCTCCGGCAGGGCCGTGCATATTAATGAGTGGCTGTGCAAGCTAAACGGAATCCCAGCTGCACAGCATCACTCATAGCCATTCAGATATGGCGTCAGACGCGCACAGCCCGATTTATCTACCTTTTAATTTAGGTTCGCTCTAATTTAAGTGGGAGGGATCACCATTGCAGCTAGGTATCTAGCATTAGAAGCGGCTCAGAAACACTAGACTCCATATTTCATGTCCTGACCTAGAGGCTTCCTCTAATCAAGATTGGTCAGAGGAAGGGATGCCTTAAAGCAAATGTATATCTTACCTGGGAGGGCCAGCTTATTGTTTTTATGCATTTCTTTGAAAGATTGATTTAAATCTTCCGATACTTTAATGTCCTGGAACATCCGGGCCAGCTTGTTCACATAATCGGCAGGCATTCCCACTTCCTACAAAATATACAAAGCAAACCAATTAAAAATAAAACCGTTCCGGGTCAGTTCCGCTATTGCTTTTACATCAGGTAGTTTAAAAAGCAAGACAATGCAAATACTTTAACAAAAAGCACTTGTGTGGACAGGCGGTTTGGAATGGATTAGGAGTTTTGTTCCTTTTCATAATGAAGTCTAAAGTCTAAAAAGAAAAAGGACACATGCAGAACGAATAATCTGTCCGCAAGCGCTGTACATTATCTTAAATTATTATGAAATGAGAATTCTCTCCAGTGTTTTCGGAGACTATCCAGCCTAGTAGTGACAACAATACACACGCAATTAGGCCTGCTCGACCTTGAGATGATGGTGTTTGTGACAGCTGTGTGTGTGTCATTTAGCCCTTTGTTACACTGAGTCTGGTATGCATCTTCCTTTTATAGCAGCAGCAAATTCTGTAACCCTATGCTGTAAACATTCATGTATATACAAATACCATACAGAACATAACAAGAAAGAATACGTATAAAAGGTCATTAGAGTATGCAAGAGCCCAGGGCACCTGTGGCTTACAGGTAAAGCAGTGTTTAAAGTTAGTTCACAATTTTCTATATTTCTACTTAAATAACTTAAAAACTATATACGTTGTTCACAAGTCCTCAAAACACACAGAGAACCAAAGCAACCAACCACAGCAGCCGTGGTCATGGGTGACAGGCCAGCCAACCAATCTATGAACAGTGTGGCCGAGCTGCTCCACTGATTATGCGACTGAATTCTCACTCAAGTATACCCTCCCTCTTCTGGTATCGGAGGACGAAGTAGTTTTTCTATTTTAGCGTCTGAATCAAGCTTAGCACAGAGGAAGGGAGGCGTGGACAGTGTGTTGAACAGCTTGCACGCTTAGGGTGTTGTCTTGCTGCATGAGACACTTTCTTTTACAATTCAGCTCACAGACAGATGACTTGACATTTTTTTTTTTTTAGGAATTTGATACTATAATACAGAATTCAGAATTCATTATTTCATCAATGACGGCCAGCAGTTCTGGCCAAAAGGCAGTCTGAAACAGGATATGGCCACCACCATGTTTCACAGATGGGATTAGATTTATTATTATTATTATTTTTTTAAAGCTCTATTTTAGTCACAACACAGAATATTCTTCCAATAACATTTTGTCCAGGTTTTTTTTTTTTTTTTTTTTTAGAACTGTGCAGACGGGAACAGCAGCTTGCTCCTTGCAATCCTACCATGCACACCATTGTTGTTCCATGTACATCCTTGTACATCTGCTGGTGGACTGATGAATATTAACTACTTTAAACGTAAGAAAAGCTTTAATTCCTTGGGTTCTCTTGTGATCTTGCAAGCCATTATACTTGCTTTTGGGGATATTTGTTGGTTTACCACTTCTGTGAAGGGTAATAATGCTCTTGAATTTCCTCCATTTGCGATTGGTGGAATCAAAACCCTTTAGAGAGAGTTTTGTAACCTTTTATAGCTTTAATGGGCATCAACAACTCTTATTCTATGGTTCTCCAAAATCTCTGGTTTGTTGTATGATGCAATTCCACAAATATGTTGTGATGATTAGACAGATCCCACTGTTTGAAAATACCTCACACACCTTCTGAGTTAGCTGCTCAAATACTTTTGCCACTCAACCATATGTGATATTGGATGGGGGAATCCAAATTGGGATGGCCCTGTGCTGTCAGGATTGGAGAACCCCCAGTAAATTTTGACTGGAAGTCCCCTTTAAAGCAGACCTATTGTCTGCCTCAAGAGTTTCCATTCACCTGCAGAGCAATAGACCTTGCTGAACCATATCAGATTTCCACATGGTACAGATTGGTGTGGCAAGCAGAAAATTCTTGTTGGTTTACCATCACCAGAATTGTATATACCATATGTTTTGCACCTGCTCATCTAGAGTTTAAAGGAGGGGAAAAAAAAATACAATTCTGTGAAATACTCACCTGTAGTATTATAAGTATACAGTACGTCCTGCTCCAGATATAGTACTTACACTTGGGTTATCCTCCGCCAGATGGCGCTGCACTGCAGAGACATGCAAAACAGGCTCCTCCCGGACCCTCAAATACCAGGGGACTTCCCACAAATCTCCAGCATTGAAAAAGCAGTGAACAAGAAGCCGGGAGAATTTAACCACCAAAACTGGTAACTATAACAATGATAATCACCATATAGGGGATCCAGAATAATGCATAAAAACCAGGGTGGGGTGGAGCAGGACGTACTGTATACTTATAATACCAATTCTACATTTCACAGAATTGTATTATTCTTAGTATACAGTACGTCCTGCTCCAGATATAGTACTTACACTTGGGACATCCAATAGCAGTGTCCATAAAGTACGGTGGGATCCCCAACAAAAAAGGTAACAGCAGGCAGCTTAAACCACTGCCGCCTGCAAAACCTTGTGGCCACAAACAGCATCAGCTGAGGCCCTAACATCAACCTTGTAAAACTTTGAAAAAGGTATGAACAGAAGACCAAGTAGCAGCCTTGCAAACTTGTTCAACAGAAGCCTGGTGCTGGAAAGCCCAAGAGGCACCAATAGCACGAGTAGAATGAGCAGTAAGGCGGAAGGGAGGTTCCTTCCCCTTAGCAGAATAGGCCTGAATCACAGCCCGATGGAACTATTTGCTGATAGTAGACTTGGCAGGAGCCAAACCCTTCCTAGGACCAGAAGGGACCACAAAAAGAGCATCAGTTTTCCTGAAGGACGCAGTGACTACCAGGTAATACTTCAGACACCTGACCACATCCAAGGGATGCAAAACCCTTTCCTTAGCATTGCTAGGATTAGGGCACAATGAAGGAAGAACAATATCTTGATTCAAATGAAAAGCAGACACCACCTAAGGAAGAAAGTCTGGCTTAAAGCGGACCACCACCTTGTCCTGGTGTCTCTCATAGTATGGGGGCTGGATAGACAGAAACTCAGACACACGCCTGACCGAAGTAATAGCCACCAGAAAGACAACCTTGAGGGTAAGAACAGCCAGAGCAGCATCCTGAATAGGCTCAAAGGGAGCACCCTGCAAAGCAGACAAGACCAAGTTCAAATCCCAAACAGGGACCACAGGTTTTCGTGGGGGACGCACATGAGTGACCCCCTGAAAGAAAGTCTTAACCAAGGAATGCTGAGCAAAAGACTTCTGAAAGAAGACAGACAGGGCAGAAACCTGACCCTTCAGAGTACGGAGTTTTAGACCTGACTCCAATCCATGTTGTAAAAACTCCAGAACCCTTGGGATTGAAAACACCTACAGGGAAGAGACCTAGACTCACACCAATCAATGTAGGTACACCATACCCTATAATAGATGGAAGAAGAAGTTTTCTTCCTAGCCTTCACCATGGTCTCAACCACCGAAGCAGACAAGCCTTTCTCCATCAAGATGGAGGTTTCAGCAGCAAGGCCGTCAAAGCCAGAGTTTGTAAATTGGGATGGCGTAAGGGGCCCTGAGTGAGCAGATCTGGCACTCCTGGCAGAACGTACTGGTCTACTGCCATCAGCACCACGTCTGCGAACCACACTCTTCTTGGCCACCTGGGGGCCACCAGAATCACTGGCACCCCTTCCAGAGCAATTTTGCGCAGGACCCTGCCCAGCAGGGGGAATGGAGGAAAGACATACAGGAGCCGAAATTCCTGCCATGACATGGACAGAGCATCTGTGGCCAAGGCCAGAGGATCCTGAGACAGGGAGACAAAGGCCGGGAGCTTGTGATTGTGACGGGATGCAAACAGATCCACATCCGGTAGACCCCAGCGGTGACACAGGGACTGGAATACCCAGTTGCAGAGGGACCACTCCACCTGACGGGAGGTCCCCCTGCTCAGAGAGTCCGCCAGTAGATTCTCTGCCCCCCGAATGTACAGAGCCAAAATGCACTGAACATTGGCCTCCGCCCATGTCAGAATCCGCGACACCTCCTGGAGGGCCCCCTTGCTCCGGGTCCCTCCCTGATGGTTGATGTAGGCAACCTCCGTCCTGTTGTCTGAGCGCACCTGCACAGCCAGACCCCTCAGGTGATGGGTCAACTGCTCCAGCACCAACCTCATCGCCCTTAGTTCCAGAATGTTGATAGGTAAGTGGGCCTCCTGAGGGCCCCACCTCCCCTGGAACCGCAGGGACTTCCAGAATCCCCCCCACCCCGACAGACTGGCATCCGTGGTGACCGTCTCCCAGGGGGGGGCCAGAAAGGACCTGCCCCCCAGCAAGTTCCTGGGGTCCAGCCACCACGCAAGGGACCGCCTGACCGAGGGGGGGAGCACACAGACCCCGTCCAAGGACGTTGGGTACTTGTCCCATACTGACAGAAGGTGAAGTTGTAGAGGCCTCAAATGGAACTGAGCAAAGGGCACCGCCTCGAAGCATGCCACTATCAGGCCCACCAACGGCACTCCCTGCCTGAGGGATGGCTGGGGGCACAACAGCAGGGACCTCACCTGCGCTGTTAGAGCTTCCACCTTCTGTTGAGGAAGGAATATCCTTGACTGAACCGTATGCAGAATCATTCCCAGGAACGGAGGCACCGAGGAAGGGGACAGAGAGGACTTGGGGTGATTGATCACCCAGCCGAAGGACTCCAGGGTGGACACCACCAGCTGAGTGTCCAACTCTGCCTGCTGCAGAGACCGAGAGGTGATGAGTATGTCGTCCAGGTAGGGCAGCACGCGTATGCCCCTTGACCTTACCAGAGACATCACCCCCGCCAGCACCTTGGTGAACACCCTGGGAGCTGAAGTAAGGCCAAGTGGCAAGGCCACAAATTGGTAGTGTTGATCTTCCACTGCAAATCTGAGGAACCTTTGGTGTCCCTGGAACACAGGGATGTGAAGGTAAGCATCCTTGATGTCCACAGACGTCATGAAATCCCCTGGTCGCAGGGAGCCGATAGCAGAGCGCAGAGTTTCCATGTGAAAGCGCCTGTTCTTGACAAACTTGTTGAGGATCTTTAAATCCAGAATGGGCCTGACTGACCCATCTTTTTGGGGTACTGTGAAAAGGTTGGAATAGAACCCCTTGCCCCTTTCTCTTAAGGGGACCCTACAAATGACCCCCAGATCCAGAAGGCCTTGCACGGCCTGCATAAAGACCTGAGCTGAGACAGGGTCCTGGGGGATCCGGGACCTGATGAATCTTGTGGGGGGCCGCACAGCAAACTCTATCTTGTAACCAGGACACCATCTCCTGAATCCACCGGTCTGAGACGTGGCGCCCCCAGACGTGCGCGAAGTGCTGTAGCCGTCCCTCCACCCTGACGGGCGAGGGCGCCCCATCATGCCTGAGGGGGCTTGGGAGAGGATTTGGGCTTAGGCCCCCAGGAGGAGCCAGGATGTCGTCCTCTGCTCCTGTGCCAGGACACCTTTTCCCTGCTCAGCACCGCGGTAGGGGAGCGAGAGGGGGCCCTGGCCCCGAAAGGGCCGAGCCTGCCGCCTGCGCTAGGGTAACTTACCTCCCTTGGCAAAGAGGTCAAGGCGGTCCCCAAACAGACATAGCCCCTTGAATGGAAGCCCAGTAAGGCCCTTCTTTGCAGCATTGTCAGCGGCCCACTGGCGCAGCCAAACCGCGCCAAGGCAGAAGATCTGGCACACATCCTAATGGCATCATCCGAGGCAGATAGGATAAAGTTTACAAACACATCACAGTTAGACAGTGCATTAAACGTATCAGGTGGCAATTCATCCGGGCTTTCGAGAGCATTTCTGATCAGGGCCCTGAGCGCCACAGACGTAATGGCCGAGGCGCAAACTGGGCGCAGCGCCGCCCCCACAAATGCAAAGGCATGGCATGCCAATTGGTCAATGCGCCAGTCCTCAAGATCCCGCAACGTAGTAGTGTCGGGGGAGTGCATAATAGAGGTGTTAGACAGCCCTAGAATAGGAGCATCGACCTCGGGGGGTGATGACCAGCACTTGACCATATCAGCAGGAAAGGGATACTTTCTGTCCCAACTACTACAATCTACTGGGATGTTCCCACTCCTTAAGCACGAGGTTATTGAAATGGGTTTGCTCAGGAAATTCCAAACGAGCCTTAGTAGTATGAAAAAGCTCACCCCATTTGCCTGGGAGCCGCAACGGGGGGGGGGGGGGGGGGGGGGTGGGGAGATGGACAAAACCTCAAAAATCTGAACCAGCAGTCTGTCAGTATCATCTGGGGCCCAGGGGTCAGAGCCAGACTCGTCATGGCCCCTGGGTCTCTCGCCCGATGACCCTGAGTCAGAGAACAGCTCCCCTTCGTCCGAGGGGGTATAGCCATATAGATGGTCAGACTCCGTAGGGAAAAGAGTGGCATCAGTTAAGTGACGCTTCTTAGCAGAGGCCTTACGCGCTAAGGTATTAGCAATAAATTTTTCAACATTGGCCAGTCTAGCAGACACATCGGGATGAGAATCCCCGCTGGTATTGGGGGTGAGACTCAAGCTTGGGGGAGTAGGTGAAGTAACAAGAGGTGCGAGCCCAGCCACCGGAGGGGCGGGTTGCAACATTAGCGCCTGCTGTGCGCAAGAACACAGATCCGTGTATTGTCATCGCTGATAGGCGAGACCCCACAAGCTACACACAGCCGGGCTTGTCCCGAAGGAACCCCGGTCACATTATCCTGGGATGCCTCCATATGGTGAGTAGGGATTGACGCTGTAAGCTACCTTGGATGCCCCAATGACCTGCAGGGAAGTGGGAGTAATTATACTAGGCCCAGCTAAGAATTACACCGGGCCGGGAGAAGCCGCTGGATTCACCCGTCTGAAAGACATAAAGAGAAGAAGGGGCGTCAGAACCATGCACCGTAAGCAATGAGCATAAAGGTCGCCCGTGAGGGCACATACAGACCGCGGAAGGGGGGACCGTTCCACACGCGCGACTGAAAATGGCGCCAAATGAACCTCGAAGGGCGGGCCGTGACGCGGAGCGCGCCATGCCAGGTCCCGCCCCCCCGAAGAGCGCGAAAACCATAGGCATAAGCCAATGATAACGCCGCAGTATCTGAGACGTCGCCGTTCGGCGCGGACTCCAAATGAGTGAAAAGACGCGCGCGGCAGCCATGTAATAGTAAAAAAAAGACAAGTCAGCGCGGCGGCTGACACCACATCTCTAGTCATACACGTAGTCACTATACGCACTGACCCCCCCCCCCTTCTTTCCCCCCCGAAGGCTACGGGAAGAATGAGGGAGGATGGCGGCCCTTTGTACAGGACCCACCGCTACACGGGGCATGTGGTAATAATGCGGGAGGGGCATCTATAAAGGCTCACCATCAGCCTATACCGCCTACCCTTTGGTGGGGGCCTGCGGTGGAGCAGCGCTCCATAAGCACACGCGGTGCCGCCTACCTTCACCCGACCAGCGCAGCCCAGGCTGGGAGGCACATCACACAAAAGGAGGGGTGGGAATAGTCCAACAGGGCCGCAGGCTTAAAAGCCCCGCTTACCTGCGAGAGAGTGATACTTCATGTCTTCGCAGTAAGCACTGCAGAGATATCTGGGGATATGTGGGAGGTCCCCGGGTATTTGAGGGGCCGGGAGGAGTCTGTTTTGCATGTCTCTGCAGTGCAGCACCATCTGGCGGAGGATAACCCAAGTGTAAGTACTATATCTGGAGCAGGACGTACTGTATACTAAGAATACAGTGACATTAGGCGTCAAGTGCAGCTTCTTAGCAGGGGCCTTACGCGCTAAGGAATTAGCAATCAACTGCTCAACAGTAGCCAGTCTAGAAGACGACACAGGCTGAGAATCCCCACTAGTATGCAACTCAGCAGGAGTGAGATTTAAGCTTGGGGGAGTAGGTGAAGTGAAACGAGGTGCAGCCACTGGCAGGCCAGATTGCAATGCAAGCACCTGCTCAGCACAGGGTACACAGAGCCGCGCCTTGTCAGCGTCAGCATGAGGCTGCCCACACGCTACACACAGCCGGTCTTGTCCCGAAGGGACCCCGGTCACATTATCCTGGGATGCCTCCATATGGTGATTATAGCGGCGCTATACGCTGATAGGGAATAACGCTAACTAGCAACCCCGGATGCCCCAATAACCCACTAGGGAAGTGGGAGTATTATTTTTACAAGGCCTACAAGCAATATACTAATACAGGGCCGGGAGAAGCCAAAAGGGTTTGCCCTGCCTAAAAGACATAAGCAGACAAGACCTGTAAACACACAGTAACAAAAGTGAAAGATATAAAGCCGCCCGCGAGGGCACTTACGGACCACCGTAGGTAGGGATCCGTCGCACATGGGCCAAACAGGCAGGATAAAGATGGCGTCGGTATACCTCGAGGGGCGGGCCGGTATCAGCGATGACGCGGAGTGCGCCATAGACGGGCCCTGCCCCCCCCGAAGAGCGCAAAGCCAAGAACGTGCAAGCAGCCAATGATGGCGCACCAGCGCCTGAGATAATGCCGCCGCCAAGCGCGGAACCAAGTCAGCGCGCAGCGGCAGCAATTTTAAAAAGACAGTAAAGACAAGCCAGCGCGGCGGTTGACTCAAGACTAACAGAATGGAAAAAGAAAAAAGGTGTAAAACACAGAATGCATAGCATACATATTTACACCCCCCCTTCCTTTTCCCCCGAAGACTACAAGGAGGATGAGGGAGGGCAGCGGCCACTTAAACAGGGCTCACCGATGGGCAGGGGCAAGGGGGCACTAGTGCGGGAGGGGCATCCCATAGAGGCTCACCATAAGCCTGAACCGCCTACCCTTTGGTGGGGGATTGCGGTGGAGCAACGCTCCTAAACACCTAACAGCGGTGCTGCCTACCTACACCCGACCAGCGCAGCCAAGGCTGGGAGGCATATTACTAGTGGAACGGGTGGGAATAGTCCTACAGGGCCGGGGCTCATAGCCCGCTCACCTGCGAGTAGAGAGCCATTTCTCGTCCTTCTCAGCCAGACTGCAGAGAAATTCTGGGGATTTGTGGGAGGTCCCCGGGTATTTGAGGGGCCGGGAGGAGCATATTTTCAATGTCTCTGCAGTCCAGCGCCATCTGGCGGAGTATATCCCAACTGTAAGTATTAGATTTGGAGCAGGATGTACTGTATACTAAGAATACAAATATACAGTTGCATAGAAGTGTGTGGCGTCCCCTCTAAAGCGGCTGTGGAGCTTGACATGCACAAGGAAGTGTGACATACCCCCCCCCCCCCTCGGTTATATGGGCGTTAGTTACAAGCACATGACTCTGCTTTATATTTATTGTGATTATAATATTTTAGCATTATAACAACATATTTGCTTTGGTAATATGAATTCCTCTGTGCTAGTTGTGGTACATCGAGTTGCACCCCATATATATCCCTGGCTTGTTCATCATATCTGTATTTGGACTTCAACAATAATACTTATCTACCATATTTCTTGCTCTATAAGACGCAACCCCCCAAAAAGCTGGGGGAAAATAACGTTACATCTTATGAAGCAAATGAAAAAAAAAAAACGATATCTATCTATCTATATATATATATATATATATCTCCACACTCTCTCGGTCTGTGTGCGTGTGGAGCACTGGGCATTGGATAACCACTAGGCAGGGAACAAGTGTAAGCTTATCTACTTCCTGCCTGCTTGTCCTCCATTGCACTCCCTCCTCTTACAGCGATTGGGGAAGGGATGCCGCTCACTTGCCGTCAGGGGGCCACGCCGCTCACTTGCCGTCAGGGGGCCACGCCGCTCACTTGCCGTCAGGGGGCCACGCCGCTCACTTGCCGTCAGGGGGCCACGCCGCTCACTTGCCGTCAGGGGGCCACGCCGCTCACTTGCCGTCAGGGGGCCACGCCGCTCACTTGCCGTCAGGGGGCCACGCCGCTCACTTGCCGTCAGGGGGCCACGCCGCTCACTTGCCGTCAGGGGGCCACGCCGCTCACTTGCCGTCAGGGGGCCACGCCGCTCACTTGCCGTCAGGGGGCCACGCCGCTCACTTGCCGTCAGGGGGCCACGCCGCTCACTTGCCGTCAGGGGGCCACGCCGCTCACTTGCCGTCAGGGGGCCACGCCGCTCACTTGCCGTCAGGGGGCCACGCCGCTCACTTGCCGTATGTATAATATATATATACATATATACACACACACTGATCCACATCCACCCATTCCATAGGTGACTGCAGCAGCTCACTGTGTAGGTGACACTTTCAACACCCAATCCTATTGGGGGACAATAACGTCACCCACGACCCAAGACGGCAGCAGTCGCTAAATAAATAGCATAGGGCTCCCAAAGAGAGATAAGGGTGTCAGCTGGGAGGAGAAATGGTAGAAAATGTTATAAATATTAGGTTGGAATTACCCTATAATTATTCTGGCAACATAGCTTCGATTTAAAAAGTATGAACAGGGAGGTTGCCCTATACAATGGAAATATGCTTTGTGTGCCTGGACAATCACTTTAAATGGTCCAGTAATATACAGTAAGTCCATATAAATATGCTAGATATCAACATGAGGGTTACTTAACACTCCTTCATAAATATTGTTTCTTATCTTTCAGAAACTAGATAGAAAACATACATTCAACCTGGGAAAGGAAAAAGTGCTTTTACCCTGAGCCACTCCACCATGTTCTCCTCAATCTCGCTGTCAGCAGAGATGTCCAGAATGAGGCGCCTGGTGAGGTGAGCTTTGTGGTATCTCATGAAGACATCTTTATTCTGAACATATTTGAGCACCAGCAGCTGAAATAAAAACAGAGAACTTTTATGTCAAGACCTCCATAATACCAGTGAAGTCCAGGTTAGTGCTTAACCAGTTCCAGGAGAGGCTCTAACTACCTCACATGTACCTTAAAGATTAGGAGGAGGCTACTCCTTTTGGGTGACCTAATGACAAATTCTCTTTTTAGTTCATAGATCACCAAACAACAATGCCCCCCAAAGTTGGGCCTGGCTGCAGGGTACAGTAGGTAACAAAAAAAATCAAGCGTCATCGAGACCAAAATGTAGACATTAATATGCTAGTTACACCTTCCAATGGCACCCATATACGTTCTGCAAGAACCAAGAAGAACATTTAACTGTTTCCAATCACCGCCTTCCAAATCCAGAACTAAAAAAAAAAAAAAACAAGAATGACTGGACAACTGGGTTGTTGCTGTATGTGCTTAGTTTTGGTATGCTAGATGAACAAAGGTAACCTGCTTATTTACAAGGAAATTATCTATATAAAACTATGAAATTACTGTAAGGGGCCATGGGGGGCAAAAGGATGAACAAAGAGTTGAGAGAGAGGGGATGGTGGTGAGATGAGATTCTGTTCACAAATGCCTTAGTCTTTTCTCTTCTATCCATTCATATACATTTAAATCGGGCCTCTGCCCTTCGCTCCTTGGAAAATCAATCACAATCCACCTGGGAGGAAATAGGTCCATGTAAAATGCTGACTGCCTTAAGGCAGGTGTCGTATTCTCCACTGATCTCCCGGGAGAGACCTTTATCACCATCATGGTTAGGTCCAGCCATCCTGGAGGCAGTCAGACCCATGTAAATCAAGCAATAAGCAGACAGGTGATGTTGTGTTTCAATGAATTGTGGAAAAACACAATTCTGTGAAATACTCACCTGTAGAATTAGTATTATAAGTATACAGTACGTCCTGCTCCAGATATAGTACTTACACTTGGGTTATCCTCCGCCAGATGGCGCTGCACTGCAGAGACATGCAAAAACAGGCTCCTCCCGGCCCCTCAAATACCCGGGACCTCCCACAAATCCCCAGCATTGAAAAGCAGCGAACAAGAAGCCGGGAGAATTTAACCACCAAAAACTGGTAACTATAACAATGATAACAATCACCATACAGGGGATCCAGAATAATGCAAAACCAAGGGTGGGGTGGAGCAGGACGTACTGTATACTTATAATACCAATTCTACAGGTGAGTATTTCACAGAATTGTATTATTCTTAGTATACAGTACGTCCTGCTCCAGATATAGTACTTGCACTTGGGACATCCAATAGCAGTGTCCATAAGGTAGGGTGGGATCCCCAACAAAAAAGGTAACAGCAGACAGTTTAAACCACTGCCACCTGCAAAACCTTGCGGCCAAAAACAGCATCAGCTGAGGCCCTAACATCAACCTTGTAAAACTTTGAAAAGGTATGAACAGAAGACCAAGTAGCGGCCTTGCAAACTTGTTTAACAGAAGCCTGGTGCTGGAAAGCCCAAGAGGCACCAATAGCACGGTTAGAATGAGCAGTAAGGCGGAAGGGAGGTTCCTTCCCCTTGGCAGAATAGGACTGAATCACAGCCTGACGGTTCCATTTGCTGATAGTAGACTTGGCAGGAGCCAAACCCTTCCTAGGACCAGAAGGGACCACAAAAAGAGCATCAGTTTTCCTGAAGGACGCAGTGACTACCAGGTAATACTTCAGACACCTGACCACATCCAAGGAATGCAAAACCCTCTCCTTAGCATTGCTAGGATTAGGGCACAATGAAGGAAGAACAATATCTTGATTCAAATGAAAAGCAGACACCACCTTAGGCAAAAAGTCTGGCTTAAAGCAGACCACCACCTTGTCCTGGTGTCTCTCATAGTATGGGGGCTGGATAGACAGAGCCGCCAACTCAGACACACGCCTGACCGAAGTAATAGCCACCAGAAAGACAACCTTGAGGGTAAGAACAGCCAGAGCAGCATCCTGAATAGGCGCAAAGGGAGCACCCTGCAAGGCAGACAAGACCAAGTTCAAATCCCAAACAGAGACCATAGGTTTTCGTGGGGGACGCACATGAGTGACCCCCTGAAAGAAAGTCTTAACCAAAGAATGCTGAGCAAAAGACTTCTGAAAGAAGATGGACAGGGCAGAAACCTGACCCTTCAGAGTACTGAGCTTTAGGCCTGAGTCCAACCCATGTTGTAAAAACTCCAGAACCCTTGGGATTGAAAACACCCTACAGGGAAGAGACCTAGACTCACACCAATCAATGTAGGTACGCCAAACCCTATAATAGATGGCAGAAGAAGTTTTCTTCCTAGCCTTCACCATGGTCTCAACCACCGAAGCAGACAAGCCTTTCTCCATCAAGGTTTCAGCAGCCAGGCCGTCAAAGCCAGAGTTTGTAAATTGGGATGGCGTAATGGGCCCTGAGTGAGCAGATCTGGCACTCCTGGCAGAACGTACTGGTCTACTGCCATCTGCACCACGTCTGCGAACCACACTCTTCTTGGCCACCTGGGGGCCACCAGAATCACTGGCACCCCTTCCAGAGCAATCTTGCGCAGGACCCTGCCCAGCAGGGGGAATGGAAGAAAGACATACAGGAGCCGAAATTCCTGCCACGACATGGACAGAGCATCTGTGGCCAAGGCCAGAGGATCCTGAGACAGAGAGACAAAGGCCGGGAGCTTGTGATTGTGACGGGATGCAAACAGATCCACATCCGGTAGATCCCAGCGGTGACACAGGGACTGGAATACCCTGTTGCAGAGGGACCACTCCCCGACGGGAGGTCCCCCTACTCAGAGTCCGCCAGTAGATTCTCTGCCCCCGGAATGTACACAGCCGAAATGCACTGAACATTGGCCTCCGCCCACGTCCGAATCCGCGACACCTCCTGGAGGGCCCCCTTGCTCCGGGTCCCTCCCTGATGGTTGATGTAGGCAACCGCCATCCTGTTGTCTGAGCGCACCTGCACGGCCAGACCCCTCAGGTGATGGGTCAAGTGCTCCAGCACCAACCTGATCGCCCTTAGTTCCAGGACGTTGATAGGTAAGTGGGCCTCTTGAGGGCCCCACCTCCCCTGGAACCGCAGGGACTTACAGAATCCCCCCCACCCCGACAGACTGGCATCCATGGTGACCGTCTCCCAGGAGGGGGCCAGAAAGGACCTGCCACCCAGCAAGTTCCTGGGGTCCAGCCACCACGCAAGGGACCGCCTAACCGAGGGGGGGAGAGCACACAGACCCCGTCCAAGGACGTTGGGTCCTTGTCCCATACTGACAGAAGGTGAAGTTGTAGAGGCCTCAAATGGAACTGAGAAAAGGGCACCGCCTCGACGCACGCCACCATCAGGCCCACCAACTGCATTCCCTGCTTGAGGGATGGCTGGGGGCACGACATCAGGGACCTCACCTGCACTGTCAGAGCTTCCACCTTCTGTTGAGGAAGGAATATCCTTGACTGAAACGTATCCAGAATAATTCCGAGGAACGGAGTCACCAAGGAAGGGGACAGAGAGGACTTGGGGTGATTGATCACCCAGCCGAACGACTCCAGGGTGGACACCACCAGCTGAGTGTCCAACTCTGCCTGCTGCAGAGACCCGAGAGGTGAGGCGTATGTCGTCCAGGTAGGGCAGCACTCGTATGCCCCTTGACCTTACCAGAGACATTGCCCCCGCCAGCACCTTGGTGAACACTCTGGGAGCTGAAGTAAGGTCAAATGGCAAGGCCACAAATTGGTAGTGTTGATCTTCCAATGCAAATCTGAGAAACCTTTGGTGTCCCTGGAACACAAGGATGTGAAGGTAAGCATCCTTGATGTCTACAGACGTCATGAAATCCCCTGGGCGCAGGGAGCCGATGGCCGAGCGCAGAGTTTCCATGCGAAAGCGCCTGTTCTTGACAAACTTGTTGAGGATCTTGAAAGTGGACCAACACCCAGGATTTTGACTATCCTGGGTTTTGGTCCACTTCATGGGGGCACCCCGATTAGGGGTGTCCCGCTGTGTAAAATCCCCCAGGACCCCGAAAAACTCACCTCACCACGCTCACGGACAAGCGGCGGACAAGACAGTGCGCCCGCCGCCGCCTCCCGCACGTCGCTCTGACAGGGCGCGCGCCCGCGCCGGCCATTCACAAACGGTGGGCGCGCGCACGTCTAGAGGAGGTGAGTTTTTGGGGGGTTTTGGGGGGGGGGGGGTCCCTCACCGTGGGACATCCCGATCTCGGATGTCCCGCGGGGAGGGAGGTGATCGGCCCGGGAATCTTATAGATTCCCGGGCCGATCACAGGAGGGTGATGGTCCACTTTAAATCCAGAATGGGCCTGACTGACCCATCTTTTTTGGGTACTGTGAAAAGGTTGGAATAAAACCCCTTGCCCCTTTCTCTTAAGGGGACCCTGCAAATGACCCCCTGATCCAGAAGGCCTTGCACGGCCTGCATCAAGACCTGAGCCGAGACAGGGTCCTGGGGGATCTGGGACCTGATGAATCTTGTGGGGGGCCGCACAGCAAACTCTATCTTGTAACCAGAGGACACTATCTCCTGAATCCACCGGTCTGAGATGTGGCGTCCCCAGACGTGCGCGAAGTGCTGTAGCCGTCCCCCCACCCTGACGGGCGAGGGCGCCCCATCATGCCTGAGGGGGCTTGGGAGAGGATTTGGGCTTAGGCCCCCAGGAGGAGCCAGGATGTCGTCCTCTGCTCCTGTGCCAGGAATCCGCACGAGCCCCCGCGAAGGACACCCCTTTTCCCTGCTTAGCACCGCGGTAGGGGAGTGAAAGGGGGCCCTGGCCCCGAAAGGGCCGAGACTGCCGCCTGCGCTGGGGTAACTTACCTCCTTTGGCAAAGAGGTCTAGGTGGTCCCCAAACAGGCGTAGCCCCTTAAATGGAAGCCCAGTAAGGGCCTTCTTTGCAGCATTGTCAGCAGCCCACTGGCGCAGCCAAACCGCGCGGCGTATAGCTACCGCCAAGGCAGAAGATCTGGCACACATCCTAATGGCATCATTCGAGGCAGATAGGATAAAGTTTACAAACACATCACAGTTAAACAGTGCATTAAACGTATCAGGTGGCAATTCATCCGGGCCTTCAATACACTTCTGATCAGGGCCCTGAGCGCCACAGACGTAATGGCCGAGGCGCAAACCGGGCGCAGCGCCGCCCCCACAAACGCAAAGGCATGGCATGCCAACTGGTCAATGCGCCGGTCCTCGAGATCCTGCAACGTAGTAGTGTCGGGGGAGTGCATAATAGAGGTGTTAGACAGCCGTAGAATAGGAGCATCAACCTCGGGGGGTGATGACCAGCACTTGACCATATCAGCAGGAAAGGGATACTTTCTGTCCCAACTCTTAGGTATACCGGGAAGTCTACTGGGATGTTCCCACTCCTTAAGCACGAGGTTATGGAAATGGGTTTGCGCAGGAAATTCCAAACGAGCCTTAGCAGTCTGAAAAAGCTCACCCCTTTGCCTGGGAGCCGCAACAGGGGGAGAGATGGACAAAACCTCAAAAATCTGAACCAGCAGTCTGTCAGTATCATCCGGGGTCCAGGGGTCAGAGCCAGACTCGTCATGACCCCTGGGTCTCTCGCCAGATGACCCTGAGTCAGAGAACAGCTCCCCTTCGTCCGAGGGGGTATAGCCATATAGATGCAACAACTCGTCAGACTCCGTAGGGAAAAGAGTGGCATCAGGGGTTAAGTGACGCTTCTTAGCAGTGGCCTTACACACTAAGGTATTAGCAATCAATTTTTCAACACTGGCCAGTCTAGCAGACACATCAGGATGAGAATCCCTGCTGGTATTGGGGGTGAGACTCAAGCTTGGTGGAGTAGGTGAAGTGAGAAGAGGTGCGTGCCCAGCCACCTGAGGGGCGGGTTGCAACATTAGCGCCTGCTGTGCGCAAGGAACACAGATCCGTGTATTGTCACCACTGATAGGTGAGACCCCACAAGCTACACACAGCCGGGCTTGTCCCGAAGGAACCCCGGTCACATTATCCTGGGATGCCTCCATATGGTGATTTAACCCTTTTGTTGCCAAGCACGTAACACCTACGTGCTGGCTTGGCTGGGCCTTAAGTGCCAAGCCCGTAGGTGTTACGTGCTTGACTTTCCTCGCTTCTAGTTTAAAAAATAAAAATCAAAAATACTCACCTGACCCCTTGTTGGATCCGGCCGGGTCTCCTCTTTAATTTGGTGCCATCCGATCCCCCGTGGGGGGTCGGATGGCTCCAGGAGAGCCCCCGGAATAGGCCGCCCCCCCCCCCGTTTCTGCAGCAGCAGCTGCTAACTGTAAAAAAAAATAAAAAATAAAAATGACATTCACTTACCTGTGTGTGCGCTGGCTCCCGCTGTCCCTCCTCTTCACCTGGGGGGCCTCCGATCCCCCCCCAGGACTTACCGATCTTCAGGGGAGAGCCTGGGAGGCTCTCTCCTCTCTTCTTCACGATGGTGGCCGCCATCTTGCCTCTAAGCCCCGCCCCCTTGGGGGCGGGGCTTATGACGTCATCCCGGTCCCGATCACCGGCTTCAGCTTTCTCAGCTTCTCAGATGCCGGTGATCGGTGCCCTGGAAGGAGGTGACAGGAGATCCTCTGATCTCCTGCCTTCTCCTTCTCTGGATGCCGATCACAGGCATCTGTCAGCTGAGCGGCGAGGGACAAGAGCTTGCAATCGAAGGTAAGTACAGTTAAAAAAATTTTTTTTTTTTTGAATAAAATACTTTTTATTATTGTGTGGTGGTTTTTTTAACAGTTAACCCTTTGTGAGCTGGTAAGGGGTCCATGAGACCCCTTATACCAGTTCACAAGGCTGGGGGGGTGGCAAGTCACCTGCCCTAGCGGGTGGCTTGCCATTAACCCCCGCACCCCCATTACCTGCCTCCCCAAAGGCCAGGGGGGGGCAGAAGAGCCCGGGCCCACATAGGCTATGTGGGCTCGTAGGCTGCAGGGTGGGGGGGCCACCAAAGCTGGCCCCCCCACTCTGTGCCTACAAGCCCCCATAGCTGGTCCCGGGCTGGTTACTTTGGGTAAGGGGGACCCCACGTCATTTTTTTTTTTGGATTTTTAAGGGTTTTTAACCCTTAAAAATCCAAAAAAAAATGGGGTCCCCCTCCCCGGGAAGGGGGACCCTATGTCATTTTTTTTTTTTAATTAACCATTTGTCATCCAGCAGCTATAAAAGGCTTCTGGGCAGGAAAGGGTGTCTACCTATACATATGTGGTATCGCTGTAACCGGGAGAAATTGGGGTTTCTCACGCAATAAGATTTTATTGACAAACTTACATTTTTTATTACAAAAAAACTCTACAAATTGTAAAAAAATATATTTTTTTTAATTTTTTTCACACATTTCACCCAAAAATGTTGAGAATACACCTAAAAAATACAAACAAGACATTTCATGTTAAAGCCCAGACTCTGTTGAAAAAAACAATATATAATTTTCCTGGGAAATCCCTGGAAATCCTTTCAAAAATGACAGTTGAACATGTGTAGCGCGAAACAGTGAAACTCAGTCTGGCAACAGGGAGTGGCAAATGCTGCAGGTAGGCTGGCAGCGAAAGGGTTAATAGGCACAATAGGCCAGTAGGGATTGACGCTGTAAGCTACCCTGGATGCCCCAATGACCGCAGGGAAGTGGGAGTAATTATACTAGGCCCAACTAAGAATTACACCGGGCCGGGAGAAACCGCTGGATTCACCCGTCTGAAAGACACAATGAGGAGAAGGGGCGTCAGAACCATGCACCGTAAGCAATGAGCATAAAGGTCGCCCGCGAGGGCACTTACAGACCGTGGAAGGGGGGACCGTTCCACACGCGCGCGACTGAAATGCCACCAAAAGTACCTCGAAGGGCGGGCCAGAGTGGGCCGTGACGCGGAGCGCGCCACGGCAGGCCCCGCCCCCCCGAAGAGCACGAAAACCATAGGCATCAGCCAATGATAATGCCGCAGCATCTGAGACAACGCCGCCGTTCGGCGCGGACTCCAAATGAGTGGAAAGACGCGCACGGCGGTGGCCATGTAATAGTAAAACAGACAAGTCAGCGCGGCGGCTGACACCACATATCTAGTCATACACGTAATCAATATACGCACTGATCCACACCACACCCCCTCCCCCTTCTTTCCCCCCCGAAGGCTACGGGGAGAATGAGGGAGGATGGCGGCCCTTTGTACAGGACCCACCGCTACACGTGGCATGTGGTAATAATGCGGGAGGGGCATCCATAAAGGTTCACCATCAGCCTATACCGCCTACCCTTTGGTGGGGGCCTGCGGTGGAGCAGCGCTCCATAAGCACACGCGGTGCTGCCTACCTTCACACGACCAGCGCAGCCCAGGCTGGGAGGCACATCACACGAAAGGACGGGTGGGAATAGTCCAACAGGGCCGCAGGCTTAAAAGCCCCGCTCACCTGCAAGAGAGTGATACTTCATGTCTTCGCAGTAAGCACTGCAGAGAAATCTGGGGATTTGTGGGAGGTCCCCGGGTATTTGAGGGGGAGGAGCCTGTTTTTGCATGTCTCTGCAGTGCAGCGCCATCTGGCGGAGGATAACCCAAGTGTAAGTACTATATCTGGAGCAGGACGTACTGTATACTAAGAATATATGATCACTGTAGAAATATTCTCAAGGCTGTGAAGAAAATGTCAAATCAGATGGTTATAGAGAATCAAAACAATTTGCAAAGAATTGAGTAATGCAATTTCAGAAACCTACCACTTCCTTCAGCTTGGCTTCTATTTCTTCTGAAGTCAGTTTTTTACTGAGAGGTGTTTTTCTTAGCAACATGTCACAGTAATTGGCTAATAATTCAGGACACTTTGATTCTGGCTGTGTCTTCAATCCTACCCTAAAATAATACAACTCAGGTTAAAACACACAATTCCACTGTATAATTATATAGTAAGAATACAAGATTTAAAAAAAAAAAAAAAAAAAAAAAGATTATAAACCAAAATAAAGGTACCATATTTTTCGTTCCATAAGAGTTTAGAGGAGGAAAATAAGAAAAAAAAAATATTCTGAACTAAATGGTGTGCTGAAATCAACCTCCGAATCACCCCATACCCGACAGTGTACGACATCCCCCATTTCAGCCAGTGAGCAGTTCCACACACAGACACAGAGAGAGAGAGAGACACATGGAATGCCTACAGGCTCCCGAGCGGCGGATATCCTTGCTTCGACAGGTGGGCATGGCCTATTCCTGGCCCTTGTCTGTGATTGGATGCCGGCTGTTCATAGCCAAACCCACCAGCCAAGGTGAAAGGTGGAAATTCTAAGCTGCTGCAGAAGCGCTTGTAATTTTTTTACATTTGCTTCATAAGATTTCCCCCAGCTTTTGCATCTTATGGAGGGAAAAATACAGAACTTTCCTTTTCTCCCCTGGAGTAGTATCTGGCCAGCCTGGTGCACAGAAACCACCAGGTTTCTTAGACAGGGTCTCCTGGTGTCCATGCCTGCTCCCACAAACCATCACATTAGCAACAGTGAATGTGCATGTCCATTCTATTCACTGCAATTGCAGTTGGGCATGCACAGCAACTGTGACTGATGGGGAAGCAGGAAGTCTCGGTTAGACGCCCCAAAAAATACCGTTTTGTGAAGTACTCACCTTTAAAACGGGTATTGTGAGTGTGCCATACACTCCACTTCGATCTTCATGACATCTGGTTATATCCTCTAGAGGGCGTACTTTTGCAGAGATGAAATGCAAAAAAGGCAGCCCCTCCTGGCCCATATAAACTAGGAACCTCCCACCAATTTCCCAGTGTATAAAAGCAGTAAGGACCAGGAAAAACCAATTATAACAACACCACCACCCAATGGTTCACCATATAAAAACTCCAGAATACCAGAAAAAAAGGGGTGGGGCGAAGTGGAGTGTATGGCACACTCACAATACCCATTTTAAAGGTGAGTACTTCACAAAACGGTACTATTCTAAGTGTGCCATACACTCCACTTCGATCATCATGACATCTGGGACATCCAATAGCAGTGTCCGTCATGGGTGGGAACCATAAACAGTAAAGAATGTACCAACTTAAACCACTGCAGCTTGCAGAACCTTGCGGCCAAAAACAGCATCCGCTGAAGCCCGCACATCAACCTTGTAAAACTTGGAAAAAGTATGAACGGAAACCAAGTAGCAGCCTTACAAACTTGTTCAACAGAAGCCTGGTGCTGAAAAGCCCAGGATGCACCAACAGCACGAGTAGGGTGCACAGTGACCCTAAAAGGAGGAGTCCTCCCCTTAGCAGAGTAGGCCCCAACAATGGCCTGACGAATCCATTCGCTAATGGTAGACTTGGCGGGCGCCAAACCTTTCCTGGGCCCGCAGGGCACCACAAAAAAAGGCGTCCGTCTTGCGGAAAGAAGAAGTAGTCACCAAGTAGTACTTAACACAGCGAACAACATCCAAATTGTGCAGAACCTTCTCCTTGTCATTGCTAGGCTTAGGACACAAGGAAGGGAGAACAATATCCTGATTGATATGGAAGGCAGATACCACCTTAGGAAGAAAATCTGGCTTAAAGCGAAAAACCAAATAAGGGGCCCGAATCGACTGAGCCGCCAACTCAGAGACACACCGAACAGAGGTAATGGCCACCAAAAAGGCAACCTTCTGAGTGAGAATAGAAAGAGCAGTATCCTGTAGTGGCTCAAAAGGAGGACCTTGTAGAGCCGACAGGACCAAATTCAAATCCCAAACAGGCACTACCGCCTTCCTAGGAGGCCGCACATGCGCAACTCCTTGGAAAAAGGTCTTAACCAGCGGGTGCAAGGCAAAAGACTTCTGGAAAAAAAACGACATAGCCGAAACCTGTCCTTTCAAGGTACTAAGCTGGAAACCAAGATCCAGATTATGCTGAAGAAACTCCAGAATCCTAGGAATAGAAAACACCCTACAAAGCAAGGCCCTAGCCTCACACCAATCAATGTAGGACCTCCAAGTCCTATAGTAAATGCCAGAAGAGGGCCGTTTCCTTAGCTCTAATCAAGGTCTGGACAACGGCCTCAGACAAACCTTCCTCCTTCAGAATGAAGGTTTCAGCAGCCAAGCCGTCAAAGCCAGCGTTTGTAAATTAGGGTAAAGAAGTTGACCCTGAGACAATAGATCCGGCAACACGGGAAGCCGGTACTGATCTACCGCCAGCCTTACCAAGTCTGCGTACCAAACCCTTCTTGGCCACCTTGGAGCCACCAGAATTGCTGGTGCCCCTTCCAGAATCAGTGTGCGAACTACCTTGCCCAGCATGGCGAAGGGCGGAAACAGGTACAGAAACCCCAGATCCTTCCAGGCAAGGGACAAGGCATCCACTGCCAATGCTAGAGGATCCTGGGAAAGAGCCACAAAGGCCGGAAGTTTGTGATTGTGCCTCGAGGCAAAGAGATACACCTCTGGAGTCCCCCACCTGCGGCAAAGATCCAGAAAAACCTCGGGGTGGAGAGACCACTCTCCTTGGCGAGAAGATGCCCTGCTCAGGGAATCCGCTTCCGTGTTTTCCACTCCCAGGATGTAAACTGCCGAAATGCAAGGAACAAAGTTCTCCGCCCAGTGCAGAATCAGGGAGATTTCCTTGAGGGCACCCCTGCTGCGAGTCCCTCCTTGGTGATTGATGTAGGCCACCGCCGTTCGATTGTCTGACCGAACCTGAACCGGCAGACCCCGTAACTGCGACGTCAGCCGTTGCAGAACAAGCCGGATGGCCCTGAGCTCCAAGACATCGATGGGGTTGTGAGCCTCCTGAGGGCTCCACACCCCACTGAACTGATGACTTTTCCAAAAACCTCCCCAGCCCGACAGGCTGGCATCCATGGTGACCGTCTCCCAACAAGGGACCAGAAAGGACCTGCCCTTCAACAGGTTGCTCGACTCCAGCCACCACCGAAGTGACTGCCGAACTCTGGGATACATCCTGAAAGATTGATCCAAAGACTGGGGACACCTGTCCCAATACGTCAATAGGTGAAGTTGAAGCGATCTCATATGAAACTGTGCAAACGGTACCGCCTCGAAGGAGGACACCATCAAGCCCACCCATCCCCTGTCGGATAGAGGGACAAGGATTGGCCAGAAGAAGACGGATCAGACCCCGAATCCCCTGCACCTTGGTCTGGGGGCAGAAACACTCTGGCCTGAATGGTATCCAGATTCATGCCCAGAAAGGAAATCACGCAAACCTCTCCAGAGTCGACACCACCTGGTGGGTGTCCAGCTCCGCCTGACTGAGGGAAGACGCTGGGATCTACAGGTCTTCCAGATAAGGCACAATGGGAATGCCCTGAACTCTGAGCAGGGCCATTATCCCCGCCAAGACCTTGGTGAAGACGCGCAGTGCCGAGGTCAGCTCGAAGGGAAGAGCTACAAACTGAAAATGTTGATCCTCCACCGAAACCGGAGGAATCTCACCGAAGCCGGAAAAATGGGAATATGCAAATACGCATCCTTGATGTCTATGGACGTCATGAAATCCCCCTGGTGAAGGGAATTGATAGCGGAGCGCAGAGTCTCCATGTGGAACTTTTTGAGATCTAGAATGGGTCTCACCGGACCCTCCTTTTTGGGTACCGTGAAAAGGTTGGAGTAGTAACCCCTGCCTCTCTGAGACAGAGGCGCCGGGCATATAACTCCCATGTCCAGAAGATTTCTTACTGCTAACAGGAGCCCCTGAGCAGCCTGAGGGCCCGAGGGCACCCGCGACCTCAAGAACCTTGGAGGCGGCCAGTACTCGAACTTCAGTTTGTACCCGGAAGACACCACCTCCAGGATCCAATTGTCTGTGACCTCCCTGGCCCAGACCTGGAAGAAGAGCCGCAGCCGTCCCCCCACCCGTGCGGGTGAGGGCGCCCCTTCATTGCTGAGCCGGCTTACCGGCTGGCTTAGGCTTGGAACCCCAGGCAGCCGGCGGGCGCTCCCGACTTCTGCCCCTGTTCCAGGACGAGCCCCTGACACCAGAGACGGGCAGACCCCTAGTTGCTCTGGCTCCACAAAGGACGGAGTGAAAGAACCGCCCCCCCGAAAGGAACTGCGCTGTTTCCTCCGCTGAGGTAACTTACCTCCCTTAGCAACAGCATCCAATTTATCACCAAACAGCAGCGTACCCAAGAAGAGAAGAGCTGTAAGGGACTTCTTAGCCCCAAAATCCGCTGTCCACTGACACAGCCAGATCAACCTGCGTATGGCCACCAATAGGGCCGAAGTTCTGCTACACATGACAATAGAATCCTCCATAGCAGACAACACAAAATCCATGAATAATTCACACCTCTTAAGAGTAGTGAACTCAGCGCTAGCCGAATCAAACAGACAGTCATTAAGCCAGTCCCTGATAAGAGACCTGGTAGCAAGCGACACTAGAGCCGATGAACAAGCCGGCCGCAGGGCCGATCCCACACAAGCAAACGCATGACAGGCCATCTGATCCAGGTGCCTATCCTCGCCATCCTTAAGGGAGGTAGCGTCTGGGGTGTTCAATACGGAAGAATTGGTCAAGCCCAAGACAGGCGCATCGACCTCAGGGGGAGAAGACCATAGCTTGACCGCCTCCACCGGGAAGGGATACTTCTTGTCCCATCCCTGGGGAGCACCCTATAGCAGACAGGGCCTCTCCCATTCCTTCTGGATCAGTGCATCAAAATGATCCTGCGTAGGAAACTCTAGACGGGGCTTGCGGACCCCAAAAAATTCCCCCTTCTTCAAGGGAGGCGCCTCGGGGGGAACAATATCCAACACCTCCAACATATGTGTCAACACAGCAGCCGTATCTACAGCATCCCCCGGCGCCTGCCCACCAAAAGTCTCACCAGACTGCACAAAATCAGATTCTGTCTCCTCATACACTTCCCCCTCCTCTAAAGGGGAATAATCTGACAAATCCATATAATCGTCATCTGTGTCCCACACAGGCTGGGCCGATGACAAATGCCTCTTTTTAGCTTGGGCCTTCTTGCCCACCGTGCTACTAAACTTTTCAATGCTTGCCAACCTGGCGCATACATCTGATTGCGACTCCCCGCTGGCAGCAATGTCACTCGGGGTACGTAACAAACGGGGAGGGGAAGGCGATGAAGCAGGAAGAGCCGACCCAGAAGGCTGGGACCCAGATTTCCGCGTTATGGCCTTATGAGCGCATGGAGTACAGATTGGTACATCCTCTCCCGTAAGGGATGCCCCCCATCCCACGCATGGGTGGACTGGACCCAATAAGGACCCGAGTCCAGTATCCTGCGGAGCCTCCATATGGTGATTTTTTATTGGTCAGTCGCAAGACCGAAGGGAAATACGCTAAAGCAACCCGGGATGCCCCTTAAAAGTCCCAGTGGGAGGATTTTAGAGGAGACAAACTTTAAACTAGGGACCCCAGGACCAGGAGGAACCCCTTAATATGCACAATCTGAAGCAATCTGCAACACACAAAAGCATACAATTACAATGAGGCATCTGCATTAATAAAAATACAAGCGACCACATATATACAGCTATATACAGTATATAGTCCTAAACTCACATACATGCACCACCAGGGGCCCACTCCACCAGAGAGTGACCCCTAAACAATAAAAAACAAAAGGCCATCAGGCCCCTACCTGACCCCTGCAAGCAGCACAGCAGCGCAGATAACTTCCAAGATGGCCCCAGAAGCATGAGGAGCCAGGACCAGGAAGAAGAAGGGGGGCAAGCCAGTGCCGAAGGCGCCTTTTTTAGGCCACGCCCCCTCCCTGCAGTGCGGAGCAAGGCAAGCTAGGGCCCTCCAATCGCGCCGCCCCCTTTTACACACACCACAGCCTGATTGATTCACTCAGGCTGACAGAAAAAGAGCCCAATGCAACAGGGATTACTTCCAAATGACCACAGCAACTAAAGTGTGAAGCACCTAACACTCAGACATCCACACACACATACACACACATAACACAAAATATAAAGGAACAAAGCCAGCCTGGGACTCGCCAGTCCCCCCCCCCCCCCCCAAGGGGAGTAAGGGACCCGGAGGAGGAACCCAGGAAGGCACTGGACGAAATAAGGCCACATAAGGCCTGGACTAAGGGCATCCCACACCAGGATCACCGTAACCTGGTGACACCGCCTGCCCAAATTGAGGACTCACGGTGTATTAAGACTCCCAAAGCACTACCCTTGCCAGGACTCACAGCCAAAGCTGGGAGGCTCACTAGGGACAATTTGGTAAAAATCCTGGCAGCAATAGGGACAAAAAATGGGGCGCCGGGCGTCAGCCTGTCTTCATCTTCTGTCTTCATCTTCTGTCTCGTCCGCTCGCAGAGAAGTAACTGGAAATTGGTGGGAGGTTCCTAGGTTATATGGGCCAGGAGGGGCTGCCTTTTTTGCATTTCATCTCTGCGAAAGTACGCCCTCTAGAGGATATAACCAGATGTCATGAAGATCGAAATGGAGTGTATGGCACACTTAGAATAATCATGTGACGCATGCTTACTGCTCAGAGGAAGGCTACAGTGGGAGTTTAGAATCCCTTTAATGAATGTCCAGGTAACCTATAATTTGAAGGCACGTTTGTAGTCTGAATCTTTCACTGCTAAAAAAGGGGGAACCTACTGCAACAGTGTGTGCACTGGCTTCCAGTTACCACATGGAGACAGAGTATTGTAAGAAGTAAATATTCCAACCTTGAAGGGACAGGTTTTCCTCATACCCCTTGTCCCATACCAGGATGTGGATCTGTTTTTAATAGAATGAGAATTAGAAAGTAAACTGCCATCCCTCTGCCCTTCTGAATGGCCATGTACATGCTTTGTTGCCACCCCCAAGCCACTTGCTCCCTTTTCAGTGGCATTTAGAAAGTAAGTTGCAGCCTCCCCGGAACTTAATGCCTGTATAGAAAGTGCGGGCTGACATTGAGGCTTGATTCTGGCTGCCTTTAGAGAATAATACACTAGCAAGAACCAATAACCACTCTGTCTACTTCTTATAGTGTACATACTCAATGCCTAAAAGGGTAGAGGGAATTTGCATTACCAAAATGTTGACATTTTAAAGTAATATTTGCCTTTTAAACAGATACAGCACCACACGCTGCAGTGGTTGTAAAGTGGCTGTTGGGTCAACTTTAAAGGAGAGCTGATGAAGATTATTCCACAGATGCTCCTTTTAAACTTCTAGTAAGTTTTTGATGATAATTTGGCTAGGGAAGCTACAGCCGAGATGGCTGTAGCTTCCCTGATGCGGCCGTGGGGAGAACAAGCTTGCTGTTGGGACCAGGTGATTTTTAAAAACCCTTACAGCGAATGAACGGTTTTAGAATTTTGGATCTCTTCCTCGTGGTGTCCAGCTTCAGGAAGTGCAGAAATCTGCACTACATGAACCAACAGGAAGCTGCAGCTTTTGGCCAATGACTGAAGTCACCATTCAACAGTCTGCAGCTTTTAAATCCAGAACTGTGGGGATTGTGGCATGTATGATAAATGTATATTTGTAACATTTTTTATCCCCACCCCAACACGCTTTAGGCCTGCTTTGAGAATTACCCTTTCTGCTTTAACGGTAACTCCAGTTTAAAGATTGTTGCATCATTCACTACAGCCTTGTATGCCTGAAAGATAGAAGAAAGGGAAATCTAAGTGTCTGGCAAAGCTATGCAAAGTATGAATAGACAATTTAAAACATTCTGGGGATATGCTGTATCTATAATGCTAATAATGGACACAAGTACAGAAGAGATGCTGCAGAATGACCTGTACCACCTGATCTGCTCCCAACTATCCAAATCTGATTTACTCCATAAATATTAAACTGTCCCAAAAGGTAAGGGAACCTATTTATGCACATTTCATGGTGGTTCTGGTGTTCTTTATCATGGTTTTTGGTGACTGATAACCCATATGCACCACCCAACTGGTGCTTGAGATAACTAGAAAATAGTGGTACTAGATGGAAAAGATTGGCAACCCCATTATATACTGTTAAAGCTTTCACGATATCTACAGGAAATCCAAGGTTACAGTAATACCATTTATTGGCTAACTCAATAAGATTGAAAATACAATCTTTCAAAGCTATTCCAGCCTCTTCTTCAGGCATAATACAAGTCTGTAACTTGGACACACATTTATACAGAAAACTACAAAGGAGTGACAAGAATCAGGGGGATTATAACAATTAATGGTGGGCTGATAAGAATGAGAGGGGGAGAGAAAGTGTGTGTGGGATTTTTATTGCTCTCACACCAGGCCAGACAGTCTGTTTAATATGAGTCCTGGTGATGAGTCTCATCTATTCAATCCATGTCATAATGACACATAAATAGCCCACAGTCCATAGATTTAAAGATTTGGATACATTTACATTCCCATTCCAATCTCTCCTTTTGTGAGTGGAGATATCTACATTATACCAGTGATATCTACATTATACCAGTATTCTGCAACATTCTATTCTAACCTATGAACTTTGCAGGTTGCCATAAATAATTTATAAAAAACAAAAACATACAAGTATTTCACAACGCCTAACATTTTGTATTTTACAATGAATTATTTATGTACTTACCTTGTCTCTTGCAGTTAGAAATCTTGGATCATCTTGAAATGCTTCTTTTACTAGTTTGCTAAATCTATTAAATAGTGTCAGTAATTGTTCAACGTACTTCTCGGAATCCTTGTGGGAAAAAAAAGGAAATACATTACTGTAAGATTTTGGGACTAGAAACATAGAAGGTTGACGGCAGAAGGAGACCATACGGTCCATCTAGTCTGCCCTTATGTGTATACTACACATTCTGTAAGACTACCTCCTCCTATGATAAGCCTAATATTTGGACAAGGACATAAAAAAGATAAAAAAGCAACTCGGGGGGGGGGGGGGCGGGAATGGGGGTTCAATTGAACAGCGGTACTCAACTGGAGGACCGGGGTCCTAAAGCGGACCTCTGTGCATGATTTTTGGACCCCTTCCATGACAGCCCTAAACTCAGTTGCTTATGTGTTGTCATGCTCAGAGCTGCCCCCTGACCAGCGATGTAGTGCTTAGTCTCCCTGGCACCTAGCATTGTCATATGAAGTACTGCACTGCACTCTAACTATCCACCCCCCGTGACAGCCCCCCGTCTGGACCTTCACCTCTCATGGAATGCCTGTTAATGGACCTATACAAAAAGTGGTTGAGTACCCCTGCTCTAGAAGAAGTATTGAGGAACAGCCCAAAGAGCAGTCAACTAGGAAGTGTGAGCACAGACTTTTGCTTCCACTTACTATGTGCTTAGTGAAATGTTCCTTAATACATAGAGAGCTGTTGCTGACCCGAACAAAGTGTGCAGAACCAAATATGGACCTGCACTGCACAGACAGCATGATTATCGGGGACAGATATTTCCTGTGGGATCAACAAGACCAATAGATCCCATGATTTTTACAGGAGGTGGTCTGCAGTGGCAGCTGTTATTGAAGACTCATTTACCCCCCCCCCCCCCCCCCCCCACTGATGTCTCAAGACAAACCATGCTTATTTGAAATGGATTGTTAGTGTGGTTGTTCCAAGGGAGAATTTGCCCTCTAAGCTGCTGGAGCCAACAGTTTAAGTGTCTGAAGGAGGCAGAAAAACTGAGCTGTGTGGAGCTGGCACGACTATGGATCTCTACAGGGGATTTGGGGACCAAACTGAGGACTCAAAATACTTACAGTAGTAATGGTTTCAGCAGCTGCCACCATGTCAGCTAAGCCAGCGCTGACAATGTGCTCCTCCAAATCCTTCAACATTGGCTCAATCCCACTGGGAACTTTATCCATCAGGGAAAACATTAAGTGCAGCTCTGACAAGGAAACAAATGAGAGAACTTTAATTTTTAATTTTAACACATAAAAATGTATGAAAATGATACAACGTTGGCTATTTATATTAGTTTTATTTTTATGATCATGATACTTAACATCATGAAAAAAGGCAGGTTTTTGGCAGTTATGGAGCCCTAGATTCAATAGACCACTTTGATTTTGGATAGGCAAGACTTGAATTGAGCTTGGGGGGGGGGGCTTTTTTCTTCTCCCTCTGTCATCTCCAGCCTTTTAGGGGGGTTTCTACTTTATTAGCTTTCTACTAGTTTCTACTTCTTATTCTATTCTCCGGGCTTGCCTGTTGGTCTCCAACTGTTCCCCCTACGGCTGCCTGTTTATTGCAGCATTGTGATTAGGTGTCAAACACACTGCCTATTTTTTTTTTTTTTTTGGGGGGGGGGGGTGTTCGCTATGGGGAAAAAAAAATGAGGGGAACATTAGGGGCTTTAGGGCTATGTGATTATATGGTTTTTGTAGTTGTCTGGACACTCCTTTTAATTACGATGACTCAATATAATCTGGACTATATGGACCCTGTTTTAGGAGGACTCAATGCCAGAATGCAGAGTGACCTTTTTACCCTATAATGCATAACAGCGGAGCATGCTATCCTTTGAAGCGGAACTTCGGAGGTGCCGTTCTTGGCTTCATTCCACTCCTTAGCTACTGAGCAGCTAGGAGAGCCAAGCAAAACAGAGCGCACCTGCACCGTGGGAACGGCACGGAGGGGGGTTTCCTGCACGATCCATGAAGATATACACAATGGAGCATCCCAATTTGTAATGCCCCAAAAGTGTTTTGTTCCTGTTTAATCCAAATTGTTTTCTGCTGAAGCGATATCTTATTTGTTTCTGAAAATATAGCTTGTGGCTTTATTCAGTATGTGACAGGGATCTTTGTAACATAATTATGTCAATTAAAATGATCAATAAAAAATGTGCACTCCTCCAGGACTCTGGATTGTTAAAATTAAGATAAAATAAAAAAAATGGGCCGAAGACTAACCATCTCCTAGTACACTCTGTCCAGTAGTTGCCCAGGGAGGAAACACAAAGAACTGAGGTAGGCAGGAAGAGGGGTGGGGCTTTTGACCTCTGTTTACTTTGTGTTTCCTCCCAGGGGGTGGAGCCTTCTCTCCATGTGGTCATGTTGAAGTATGATTTGGAAAAAAGGCATTGCATAAAGTTAGACCACTAAAGAATTAAACACCTGATGTGGTCTTTACCTCTTCACCCCTCTATGGCTATGCCACTAAAAAACAGCTCCATCAACAGCAACTAGCAAGCTTACAGTCTAAAGGATAAGGGGTGGAAGTGAAAGTTCAAAACGTATGTAACATCCCACACCCCTCCCTCTCCCCAGTGCTAAGCCCCCTCAGTAATTAAAATGATAAAAACCCACCTGAATGCCGCTATCTTCCCCTGATGCCAATGGGGAGATGGGACTCAACACAGTCATAAGTGACAGGCCAGATCAATAAAAAATGTGCACTCCTCCAGGACTCTGGATTGTTAAAATTAAGATAAAATAAAAAAAATGGGCCGAAGACTAACCATCTCCTAGTACACTCTGTCCAGTAGTTGCCCAGGGAGGAAACACAAAGAACTGAGGTAGGCAGGAAGAGGGGTGGGGCCATAAGTGACAGGCCAGTCACCCAATTCAGGAAGCAGCGGCTGACTTGTGACTCAAGTTCCTAGATTCAACCAGCCCTGAAGGTGAGTTGTTTTTTTCTGTTACTTTCCAAACTGGGCTTAGCACTGTACCCTATGCTGAACTGGCTTGCTCAAACTTAACCCTGAACCCCGATATGTAACAACCCGGCCGTAACTGCTTATTGCTAGGCGGTACTTGGCATAAAAAGGTTGATGACCCCTGCTCTATACTATATTTGTAATGGAGCACTTCTATACCTTTCTGTTGTATTTTCCAACCAACCTCAAGCCATTCCTTGTATGTATGTGATATACTTGACAAAAAGCAATTCTGTGAGTACTCACCTCTAGAATTGTTTTTGTTCTTGCATGACACGGCCCGCTTCGGTATTCATAACAGATGGGTTATTCCACCACTAGGTGGCGCAGTAGCACTGCAGAAAGCTGTGGCACCTCCCGGCTCCCTATAAAAACGGGATTAACCAACAAGTTCCCAGCGTAGACGAGCAGTGAGACAAGAAGCCGGGAGAGAATAAAGGTAAGAATGTAGAAAAGGTAAAAAAAACCCAATTTAACTTGGAAAAATCACCATAAATAGGCAACCAAGAACAAGGATAACAAGGGTGGGGCCAAGCGAGCCGTGCCATGCAAGAACAAAAACAATTCTACAGGCGAGTACTCACAGAATTGCTTTTTTCTTTAATGCATGGCACGGCCCGCTTCGGTATTCATAACAGATGGGACATCCAAAAGCAGTGTCCAAAAGTAGGGTGGGATCCCCAAAGAGTAACGGCCAGTTCTTCAAGTCACTACCGCCTGAAGCACCTTGCGGCCAAAAGCAGCATCTGCTGAAACCTAAACATCAAGTTGTAGAACTGAAAAACAGTATGAACAGAAGACCAATTAGCGGTCTTACAAACTTGTTCAACAGAGGCAAGGCGCTGAAAAACCCAAGAGGCACCTATAGCCCGAATGGAATGAGCAGTTACCCTAGAGGGAGAATTCCTCCCCTTAGCAGGACAGGTTTGAACCAGCGCCTGACGGATCCACTTGCCGATAGTGGATACAGCAGGAGGCAAAAACCTCTCCTAGGCTCAAAAAGTGAGAACTAATAGAACATCAGACTTCCTAAAAGTCTTAGTAGCAATCAAATAGAACTTCAGAGCCCAGACCACATCCAAAGAATGTAGTGTCTGCTCCTAGGAATCAGTAGGATTGGGACACAATGAAGACAAGACAATAGGGTTGATTCACAGCCCCTTTTTCATAATTTTTATGGAGGTCTTGCTACCAAATGAAAAATCATGCAAAAATGAAAACATTTCACACTAAAGTTCTCGCAGAAAAAAGGCTTTGCTGAATCAGACGAGGGGAAAAAATGAACGAGAATGGAAATATTCACGCAACAAAAAGGTGAGAAAGGGGCTCTGAATCAACCCTAATGTCCCGAATGAAATGAAGAGCAGACGCAGCCTTAGGTCGGAAATCTGGCCTAAGCCTAAAAAACCCGCCCTATCCTGATGCCACTCAAAATAAGGAGGGTTGATGGAAAGCGCAGCTAGCTGAGAACTTACATAAGTGATAGCCACCAAAAAAGGCTACCTTAAGAGTCATACCGGTCAAGGCAGCCTCCCAGAGAGAATCAAAGGGAGGCCCCTGCATAGCAGACAACACCAGATTTAGATCCCAGACTGGTACAAGAGTATGGTGTGGACGCAGGTGAGAAACACCCTGTAAAAACCTGAACCAGCAAGTAGGTGGCAAAAGCACAATGGAAGAAAATTGCCAGAGCAGAAACATGTCCTTTCAGAGTACCAAGTTGAAGGTCCAAATCCAACCAAGTTGCAAGAATTCCAGAGTCCTGGGAATAGCAAAACACACTACAGGGAAGAGACGTAGAGTCCTCCTGGCAATGTAAACATGCCAGACCCTATAATAGACAAAGTACAAGGACTTCTTCCTAGGCCTAATCATGGAATCAACAAAAGAAGCGGACAACTCCTTTATCACCAAGATGGAGGTCTCAACAGCCGAGAAGGGGCCACCAGGATGGCCGGTACTCGCTCCTGGGCTATGTTGCATATAACACTGCCCAGAAGAGGAAACAGAGGGAACTCATAGAGAAGCTGAACTCCGGCCAAGGGAATGACAAGGCAAGACAGGATGATCCTGAAACAGAGACAAAATCTGAAAGTTTGTGATTGTGGCGGTACCCAAACAGGGCCACGTCCAGATGACCCCAGCGGTGAAACAGGGAGAGAAGCACCCGGTTGTTGAGGGACCATTCCCCCAGACGGGACAACCCCTTACGCCGGGAGTCCACCACCTGGTTTTCCACCCCCGGAATGTAAAGCGCTGAGAAGCAGGGAACATGCTGTTCCACACAAGACAGAATCAGGCACCCTCCCTTGAAGGCTCACTTGCCCCAAGTACCTCCCTGATGGAAGATGTAGACAACCGCCATATGGTTGTCTGAGTGGATCTGAACAGTCCAACCCTGAAGGTGAGTGGTCGGGTAAGAAGAACCAACCTGATCGCCCACAGTTCCAGACGTAGATGGAAGCATGGTCCTCATATGGGCCCCACCTTCCCTGGAACCTCAGACTGGCATCTGCGGCAACCGTCTCTCAGCACAGGGGCAGGAAGAACCTGTCCCCCAGAAGGGTCCTGGAGTCCAGCCCCCACAAGAAGGACCGTCTGGCCAGAGGAGACAGATCAAAACTCCCGAAGGACGCAGGGCCCCGAACTGAATATGTCTTATGTGAAACAAGCAAAAGGGACTACCCAAAGCAGGACACCATCAGGCCCACCAACTGCATCCCCCTATAGATGTAGGGATGAGGACACGGTAGCAGAGCCCAAGCCTGCATCTAAAGACTCTTTACCCTCTACTTGGGAAGGAACACTTGACCTGAGATATCCTGCGTCACACCCAGAAAAGAACCTCACCAAGGACGGGAACAGAGAAGACTTGGGATGGTAGATCACCCAGCCAATGGATTCTAGAGTGGAGGTCACAGTCTGAGTGACCTGCCCAACCTGAGGAAAAGACTCAGAATGACTTCCAGGTCAGGAATGAGTCGGATGCCCTGTTCCCTTAGCAGAGCCATCGCCCCTGCCACTATCTTGGTGAACAGCCGAGGTGCTAAGGTGGCAAAAAAGGGTAGAACCACTTAACTGATAATGCTGATTCTCCAGAGCAAACCTTAGAAAACTCTGAGGACCCAGAAAGATAGGCACATGACAATAAGCATCTTTGACGTCCACAGTGGTCATGAAATCGCCCAGGCGAAAAGGTACTGATCTCAGCATAGTGACTTTAAGCACAAAAAAGGTTGGAGTCAGACAATTTTGTTGAGGCCTTTCAGGGCAAGAATGGGCCTCAGAAAGCTTTCCTGTTGGGGAACCTATGAAAAGACTTCTGACTCTAACAGTCAAGGAACCACCAGAAAAAAAACCCTTGAGCAGACAGGGGGTTCAAAGACATCCGGGATCTGATGAATCCTGGAGGCAGCCAGGCCACAAACTCTATCATGCAACCGGAGGATACTAGCCCTTGAATCCACCAGTCTGAGACGTGAAGCTTCCAGATATGAGTAAAAGGCCAAGGCCATCCCCCCACCCGGATGGGTGAGGGCGCCCCTTCATGCCTGAGGGGGCTTGGGAGAGGGTTTGGGCTTAGCACTCCAGGAAAGACCGGGACGACCACGGGATCTGCCATGGCCCCAAGAATCTCTGCGGCCACTAGAGAAGAGGGAGCCACAACCTCCTCTGGGAGTACGAAAGGAAGGGATGGGGACGGAGGACCCCCGAAAGGGCCGAGACTGCCTCCTGCGCTGAGGCAGCCTGCCATTCTTGGCTAAAACATCAAGACGCTCCCCAAAAAGCCGCAGCCCTACAAAGGGGAGACCAGTAAGAGCTTTCTTAGCTGCAGCGTCAGCTGCCCATTGGCGCAACCAGACAGAACGGCGCATAGCCACCAAGAGGGCGGAGGCCCTACCACTCAGTCGCACAACATCATCCATAGCAGTAAGGATAAATGTAACAAAATCAGAACAAAGTAAGAGTCCTATGTTCCTCCCCTCCACTACCAGCAGTAGCGCCATCAAGAAGACGCTTGAGCAGCTTCTTAAGGGCAATAGCCGTGATGGCGGCAGCACAGGCCGGCGCAATCCAGCCCCCACACAAGTAAAAGCATGGCAGGCCAACTGATCCATGCGCCTGTCCTCACTGTCCCTCAGAGTGGTAGTGTCAGGGGAAGGCACAACCGAAGTATTGGACAAGCCTAGTACAGGAGCGTCCACTTCAGGGGGAAAAGACCACCTCTTAACAAGATCAGCAGGAAAGGGATCTCTTTTATCCAGACCCTTGGGCACAGCAGTCAGCCTGTTAGGACGTTCCCATCCTTTAAGCACCAAGGTGGTGAAATGTTCCTGCTCAGGGAACTCTAGACACTGTTTACCAGGGCGAAAGAGCTCCCCCTGCTTTCTCTTAGCTACCTCAGGGGCAGCAATGTACAAAATTTCAAAAATATGTGACAGCATATTATCAGTGTATCAGGGTACCACGAGTCTTCTCCAGACGCCGAACCAGGGTCACCATCGCAACCCTCCTGCTGGTTCACAGAGGAGTCAGAATCCTGGGAAAACTCTCCCATCACAAGGGGTGACATTCTCCAAGATCATCAATCCCCACATACATCTCAGGAAGAGGGAAGGATCTGGGATCCAGGTGCCGCTTCTTGCCAGAGGCCTTCCTAGGAACAGTCCTGGCACGCTGCTTTTCAATTTTAGCCACCCGCAAAGACAGATCAGAGCGTGACTCCCTGCTAACGTCCCCCTCATTGGAGCCCAATTGCAGGAGCGGGGGAATAAGTGAAGCCGAAGGATGAGCAGAGCTGGGAAGCGAAGCAGGCAAACCAGCTTGGAGCGCAAGGACACTTTCAGCGCACGGCACGCACACCGCAACACTGTTATCACAGGGGATACCCCACACATGAACACAGCCGGGCTTGCCCCGAAGGGCCCCCAAGCACGCCATCCCCAGAAGCCTCCATATGGTGATTAATACAGGCACAATAGGCCAGTGGTGGGTAAAGGCTAAGACAGAAGCCACCCGGGATGCCCTCCCACAAGATGCCCCCAGAAGTAATGAAGGGGAAAATAAGGGGGAGGAAGGAGTGGGGCCGGGAGAAACCACAACCTAAGGGTATCCCGCCTGAAAGACATAAGTAAAAAGGCACATGAGCATCCTGCAACAAATACACCCCATGCAATAAAAAAAAAAACCCCAAGGGGGACTCACGGACCAAAGACACCGTAGGGTCACTCAGGCACAGACCACCGGATAAGTCGAGACACCGGAGGAAGCAGCGCTGCAGTCAGGAAGGGAGAAAACCAGTCGCACAGCTCGTCCAAAATGGCGCCGGCAGAGGTACCTCGAGGGGCGGGCCGCGGGGGATGGCGCGATACGCATCATCAGCAGGCCCCGCCCCCAGAAGAGTGCGAAAAACGGCGCTCACGTGACCCGGCCGGCGCCATGACAAGGCAAAATCACCTCAGGATATAGCCCACACAGCCACAGTACAAAGCGGTGCGGCAGCTAAAAACAACAAAAAATACACAAAAAACAAACTCGACCCTAGTGCTCTACCTTCACCCAATCTGTCAGCCGAAGCTGGGAGGCAGTGAGGGTCCAGAAACGGATGGAAATAGACATGCAGGGCGCAGGCTTAGTTGCCCCGCTCACCTGCGCAAGAGAGAGAGACATCTTCTAACTTTGCAGTGTCACTGAAGAGGAAACTCTGGGAACTTGTTGGTTAATCCCGTTTTTATAGGGAGCCGGGAGGTGCCACAGCTTTCTGCAGTGCTACTGCGCCACCAAATGGCAGAATAACCCATCTGTTATGAATACCGAAGCGGGCTGTGCCATGCATTAAAGAAAATATGAAATATATGATTTGCACTTACTTTCTGTTTCATTGCGTTTGATCATTCCTTGACACTCCGCTAGTATGGTTTCTTTAAAGGAGGTCACAAGAGCATTTACACAGCACTCCATGAGCTGAAAAAGAGCAGACAAATCAGAGGGCCAATAGACAACAGGTATGTGAGCTGTACTGGTTTTGCCTTTGCACCTCACAAACCAGTCGAATTTTAGTTGTTTTATTCTCCCATATGTTAAGAGAATAAGAGAAAATATTTCAGGCTTACTCCACACTGGGCGATGTGAAAGCACAGCATTTTTGAAAGCGCTTGTAATTACCATCGCTATTGCAGCAGTAGAGGCTTTTGCATGGCAACCGTGATCACTATGCAATCACCCTGGTAGATGTGCCCATAGGCTAATGTGGGCAATGTTTCACAGACTAATGTAGAGCAATCAGGATTGGAAATTAAGTGCATCGCCCCAGCATTACCTACAACATTCATACAACCACTCCTCCACACGAAAACAGGGGGATGCAGTGCTTTGTATTTTTTTGTAGGCATAAGTGCCCTGAACCATGGAAGATTTCTTAAGATGCTGTATATACCCTTCACATAGGGACATTCTAGGAAAAGGGTTAAAATAGCCTGCGTTGTGCTCACCCCATGCTGGTTGTCAGGAGCTGCATCTTTTATTCACCAGCATTGCCTGAGAGACCTTATCGATTCACATCAGAGGGACCTTATATTGACACAGCAGCTTGCAGTGATTCATGCATACACGAGGAGGCCCGGTAGAAGGGAGGGAGTGTACTAGGGTTCATCAAGAAATAGAGAGCAGGCTAAATGAAAGATGCTCCTCATAGCCAGCAAGGGGAAAGCAGGAAAAATGTACCCTTTTCATGTAATGTCCCTTTAATTTCACAATTTTTGCAAATAAAAAAAACAGGATAACAGAACTGTCTGTTGGGTGCTCACAGGGAAGACAGGAAGGGGGCAAGGTCATTCACAAAGACATCTTGCAAGATATATAGGCACATCATCTATCAGTCTCTGTTATTTAATAATGGGTAATGCAAGGTGTGGTCAAACTGGTAGTGTGTGTGTGTGTGTGTGTGTGTGTGTGTGTGTGTGTGTGTGTGTGTATAGAAACATAGAAAGTCGACTCTACATCTACTATTCTTTCTGTAAAAATACAATTCTGTGATTACTCACCTGTAGAATTGATATTATGAGTATACAGTAAGTCCTGCTCCAGATAAGATTCTTTACGTCTGGGTATTACTCCGCCAGATGGCGCTGGACTGCAAAGACAGGGAAATTGGCCCCTCCCGGCCCCATAAATACCCGGGACCTCCCACATATTCCCAGTATTGAAAAGCAGTTAACAAGAAGCGGGGAGAATGATAACATAACCAACCACTAACTAAACCAACAATGATAACAATCACCATACAGGGGATCCAAGAATAATGAAAACCAAGGGTGGGGTGGAGCAGGATGTACTGTATACTCATAATATAAATTCTACAGGTGAGTAATCACAGAATTGTATTATTCTTAGTATACAGTACGTCCTGCTCCAGATAAGATTCTTTACATCTGGGACATCCAATAGCAGTGTCCGTAAAGTAGGGTGGGATCCCCAAAAAGGCAACAACCCGCAGTTTAGACCACTGCCACCTGCAGAACCTTTCAGCCAAAAACAGCATCAGCTGAGGCCCGAACATCAACCTTGTAAAACTTGGAAAAGGTATAAACAGAAGACCAAGTAGCGGCCTTGCAAACTTGTTCAACAGAAGCCTGGTACTGAAAAGCCCAAGAGGCACCAATAGCACGAGTGGAATGAGCAGTAAGGCAGAATGGAGGATCTTTCCCTTAGCAGTGTAGGCCTGAATCACAGCCTGACGGATACATTTGCTGATAGTAGATTTAGCAGGAACCAAACCCTTCCTAGGACCAGAAAGGACCACAAAAAGAGCATCAGTTTTCCTGAAAGGTGCAGTAGCCACCAGATAGAACTTCAGATGCCTGACCACATCCAAGGAATGCAAAACCCAAAAAAGTAGGGGGGCTGGATGGAAAGCATCGCCAACTCAGAAACACGCCTAACAGAAGTGATAGCTACCAAAAAGACAACCTTGAGAGTAAGAATGGCCAAGGCAGCAAAGGTTCAAAGGGAGCACCCTGCAAGGCAGAAAGGACCAAGTTCAAGTCCCAGACAGGTAACATAGGCTTACGTGGGGCACGCACATGAGTAACCCCCCTGGAAAAAGGTCTTGACCAGAGAATGCTGAGCAAAAGATCTTTGGAAGAAAACAGCCAGGGCAGAAACATGACCCTTCAGAGTACTGAGTTGAAGCCCCAGATCCAAACCATGTTGAAGAAACTCCAGAATCCTGGGGATAGAGAACACCCGACAAGGAAGAGACCTAGACTCACACCAGTCAATGTAGGCACGCCAAACCCTATAGTAAATGGAAGAAGACTTCTTCCTAGCCCTAATCATGGCGTTAACAACAGAGGCAGGCAGCCCCTTTTGCATCAAGATGGAGGTTTCAGCAGCCAGGCCGTCAAAGCCAGCGTTTGTAAATTGGGATGGCATAACTGTCCCTGAGTGAGCAGGTCTGGAACCCTGATCTACTGCCAGCTGCACGATGTCTGCGAACCACACTCTTCTTGGCCAATGGGGGGCCACCAGGATTGCTGGCACCCCTTCCTGAGCTATCTTGCGCCGAACCCTGCCCAACAGGGGGAATGGGGGAAAGACATACAGAAGCTGAAAGTCCTGCCACAACATTGATAGAGCATCTGTGGCCAAGGCCAGAGGATCCTGGGACAGGGAGACAAAGGCTGGGAGCTTGTGATTGTGACGGGACGCAAACAGATCCACATCTGGCTGACCCCAACGGTGACACAGAGAGTGAAACACCCTGTCGCTGAGGGATTCTCCCTGGCGAAAGGTCCCCCTGCTCAGAGAGTCTGCCAGCAGATTCTCCACCCCCCGAATGTAAACAGCTGAGATGCAGGGAACATTGTCCTCCGCCCAGGACAGGATCAGAGACACTTCCTTGAGGGCCCCCTTGCTCCGGATCCCTCCCTGATGATTGATGTAGGCAACCGCCGTCTGGTTGTCCGAACGTACATGAATAGGCAGGCCCCGAAGGTGTTGGGTCAAGTGACCCAGAACCAACCTGATCGCCCTCAGTTCCAGAATGTTGATAGGGGTGTGGGCCTCCTGGAAGCCCCCCCAATCTGTCAGACTGGCATCCGTGGTGACCGTCTCCCAGCAGGGGGCCAGAAAGGATCTGCCCGCCAACAGGTTCCTGGAGTCCAGCCACCACGAGAGGGACCGCCTGGCTAGGGGGGACAGAACAAGGACCTGGTCCAGGGACGCAGGATACTTGTCCCCTACTGACAAGAGGTGGAGTTGCAGAGGCCTCATGTGAAACTGGGCATAAGGAACCGCCTTGAAGCACGACACCATCAGGCCCACCAGCTGCATTCCCTGCCTGATGGAGGGATGAGGTCAAGATAGAAGGAACTGAACCTGCGCTTGCAGACTGTCCACCTTCTGCTGAGGAAGAAAGATCCTTGCCTGAACTGTATTCAGATTCATTCCCAGAAATGGCGTCACCAAGGAGGGAGACAGGGAAGATTTGGGATGGTTGATCACCCAGCCTAATGACTCCAGTGTGGACACTACTCGCTGAGTATCCAGCTCTGCCTGTTGGAGGGACTGAGAAGTGATGAGAATGTCGTCCAAATAGGGCAGAATGCGAATGCCCTGAGCAGAGCCATCACTCCTGCCAGCACCTTGGTGAACACTCTGGGAGCTGAAGTGAGACCGAAGGGCAATGCCACAAATTGGTAGTGCTGATCCTCCAGAGCGAACCTGAGGAATCTTTGATGACCTGGAAAGATGGGAATATGAAGGTATGCATCCTTGATGTCCACAGAGGTCATGAAATCCCCAGGACGCAGTGAACTGATAGCTGAGCGCAGAGTTTCCATGCGAAAGCGTCTGCATCTGACAAATTTGTTGAGAATGAGTTAAACATAAAAAGAGGGGAGATCCCGCCAGTCTCAGCCAGTGCGCTGCCTAGAAATCTAAGCGTCCCACAAACCACAATATGCTACACACTCAATACACACTGAAGGACAAGGTTGAGAGTGGGACTGGCACATAAGGCTCTTAAAAAATAAATTAAAGTTTAACAAATGGCTTTAATGAAGTATCAAAAATGGCACAAAACCCATACCATCAAAAGACAATTGGATAAGATAAAATACACATATAAGTGACACTAAAAAAAACGGGGGCCCCCCATGCAGCCACACACATGCACCACACACATGCGCCACACCTGCTCCCAGCCTCACAACACAAGCATCCCCTAAATAGGAGATCCAGGTTTGAATCCACCCCTACCGGGAATGTTAATAATGTCTCTCCCAGCGCTGTTTTAGAATCTGGCCAGATATGATCAGCAGAGATATAGGTGAATCCAACTGTAGAGAGACTTCACTCACGGGTCTAGGGGTGTGTGCCCCGTGTCCAGTATACATGTATACCCGCAGGATATTGACCTGCTGTAATCAATAGTCTGGTGTAACCGAGGCAGCTATACAGTCCCCGCCCGTGGAGATCACTGGTACTTCGCTTTTTCTTTCTCCTTTCACTGCGTCTCTTCAACCTGTCCACACAGGCCGCCGCCGCCGATTATCAGGGGCCTGCCGCGCATATCCTATGAACTGCGCTGCGGCACACAGGAAACATCCACTGGCCAGTAGTGAGTCAGTTCATCAGCATGAAGGCATTGAGCGCATCACATGTAAGTGTGGTGGCGCAGGCCCGGCTGCTGGTAAACCAGGCTGCAGCGCAAGCACCTGCTGGGCACAAGGTACACAAACCTGCACATTGTCATCACTTGTAGGGGACACCCCTCATGCCACACACAGCCACATTATCCTGAGACGCCTCCATATGGTGATTATAGCGGCACAATCGGCCGATAGGGATTCACGCTGTAAAAGCAACCCGGGATGTCCCAATAGCCCGCTAGGGAAGTGGGAGGAGCAGGACGTACTGTATACTAAGAATATAATATTTTCTAACATTGCTCCTGATCCCCCCCCCCCCCGACTAGCTTCAGGTTGTACCCCCTTGTTCTATCATTAAGTTTCTTTTTAAAAACACTTCCCTCCTGAACCTTATTGAATCCTTTCACATATTTAAAGGTCTCAATCATGTCCCCTCTCTCCTGATTTATAATTAGTTTTAAGTTTAAGTCCTTCCACCATTTTTGTTGCCCGCCTTTGGACCCGTTCTATTTGACTAAAGTATTTTTGCAGGTAAGGTCTCCAGAATTGCACACAGTATTCTAGCTGTGGCCTCACCAGGGCTCTATACAGTGGCATCACAACCTCCCTCTTCCTACTGGTGATGCCCCGAGCTATGCAGCCAAGCATCCTGCTTGCTTTTCCCACTGCCTGGCTACACTGCCCACTCATCTTGCAGCTATCAGTAATCAGTACCCCTAAATCTTACTCCTCTGAGGTCCTGGCTAACACAGTACTGCCCATACGGTACTTAGAGCAGGGATTCCTTCTACCCAAGTGCATGATTTTACATTTAGAGACATTAAACTCTAGTTTCCACAGTTTTGACCCTCTATCCAGTAAAGCTAAATCATTTTCCATGTTGCAGACACCTCCAGGAATATCCACCCTATTACTAACCTTTGTATCATCAGCAAACAGGCAAACTTTTCCATATATATTAATCATATATATATATATATATATATATATATATATATATATATATATACACACACACACACACACACACACACACACACACACACACACACACACACACACCTTGGCTGACCTGCAAACCACTCATTTCTTGTCCCCCTCCCACTTGGGTTTCACCTTCATCTCCCCCTCACAAATATACATGTCAGGTCAATGGTGGTTTGGGGGTAATAAAACCCCTAGCGTGGAAAGCAAAATAAACAAATCACATCAATAGATCCCAAAGTTCCTCTCCTGCTTGTGCCCCCCTTCCATGGAATGTCCTCCATCCCTCGTCCCTTTGGAATCCCAGGAAAGATGGAGGATATCATATGGACCAACTTTCAGGTACCCAAAGATAGAGAATCCCAAATGCACCAATCAAACAGTGGGTGACTCCAATCGCTCTGTCCAATAGGAGGGGTCAGAAGCTGACCCCTGGTTAGAGGGAATAAGGGGAGCTTCAGAATGGCCACAGACACACTCTAATCTTATCATTAAGGGTGACACACGCTCCATTTCAACATCTAAGGAGGAGACCTGGAAGTGTTGGTCTTTGGGAGACGTGTGAGGACTGAGAGACAATTGATTCAATCGAACTGCAGCCCAGACAGACACTTAAATATTTTCCCATTTTTTTATGTGTATTGCCATCTATTTACATCTTGTTAATAGTCAATTCTGGTTTATCACCTTGCTTCATTTCTCTTGTTGTTTTTGTGTTTTTCTGTTTGTTTAGATTCTAAAATTACAGCAGAGGGTCACTGATGCTCTGAATTAAGGATCTAAAAAGCTCTCCTTAGTTCTAAAGAGCCTGGCTACATTACTTGCTTAGGACACTCAGTCATCCCCTTTCTGGAAGTGGTTGTGGGTCGATCGATTCATTCGATCTGATTGTGTTGTGTGTGGCTTAGATAGAGGCGAACACTGTTTGTGTTCTGGTGGCAGCATTCTAAAGCCACACCTGTTGCCAATTGAACAACGGCGGTGACACATGTGGAGTACGATTGGCCTGATCAGATGATCGATCAAGAGGTCTTTGGTCGCCCTTTAGTCGAGAGTTAACCCATCCGTTTCTAGACATCCTGACCCCCTGGAGTGGAATACAAAAGAAAACATTTTAGTAAATACTACAAAAGGATTATCACACTTACTGCCTGCACGGAGTTGCACTCCCGTCTGGTCTCTAAATAGCGCAGCGCTCTCTTCTCTTCTTCTTTCAGTTTAGCATCTGCCTGTTCAGAGGGAAACAACCATTATAAAGAGTTTTTCCACCCAGACCCATGCAGACGCCACACACTTCCAATATCACCTTACATATTTCATGTAGTTCTGTACACCATTCTGCTGTAGGTAAGAAGGGGCCTGGGTTCGATAAAATCTCTCTGTAGAATCTAAATAGGCTTTTTCAAAATTGTCCCTGTAGATCTGCAGTTTGTCTTCAGGATTTGAACAAAGGTTAACTGAACAAAACACAACATGAGACCAAGGTCAGGCAAAACTGAACGTGGGCAGATAATGGAATGTAAAATATATGTGGGGAACCACAGACAATCCTTAAAGGAACACTCCAGGCAATGGCAGCAAGGAGCTCACCTGAAGCCTGTCCTATGTGCCTCTCTCTCTCCATTTCCTGCAGATGCTGTGGCAGGACTTTCCCCCTCCATTCCAGTTCCATTCAATTCCAGTTCCATTGTTCCAAGACCACCTCCAAAAGCGGTTGCATGGCTGCCCCTGTTATTTAGCTCTGCCAGCATAAGCAATCCAGGAAAGCCACAGTGGTCGCACTTGCTACACTCACAGAGGAACAAATTTCAGAGCGTGGTCGTGAAGAAATAGTAAAGAAAGTAGGAAACATTTTTGAGAATTGCTACATCACCTACAGCACAATGCAGGAAATGGAGGAGAAACACATGGAACAGGCATCAGGTGAGCTCCTTGCTGCCTTATTATTACCATTGCCTGGACTATCTCAGACTCCGTTTCAGATACAGTTCCAGTATCAAACCTTAAAGTAATAAAAACTACAATGACACATACAATCTTGTTACAAAAGGTGCAAATATAGTTATAGTGGATACTTATTGCGGATTGGGACATCCCATATGTTTAGAATAAAGTAGAAGATTTGTGTCCTCCACGTGCCCCAGAAGAAAATAAAAGTTTTAGTACTTGTAAAGGCCTTTTCTTCTGGGCATGTAGAGCATGTAGCTCCCTCCCCAATCGCAAAGCTCTATTTCTGGCAAAGGATCCAGGAACAGGTAAAAATAGTGGGCATTCCGGAGGGATTTGTCCCCTGAGCTTGTCTTATTGAGTCGGGTCCTGGACGAACACCCACTAGCTGTTGAACAGGTGTTGGTCCGCTTTAAAGTCTTGGCTGCCTGGAATTATTTTATTATTTTTCTTCCAAGTTGGTTCACTCTTTCCATGTTGATCTTCTATTACTGCTGCTTATGAACTGGCTATAGTTCCTGGGAGAGGTTAGCTCTGCCCCCCCCCCAAAAAAAAAAAAAAAAACTACAGCCAGTTGGAAACCACTTTCCATTGGACACCCAATCAATCCATACATTTAGAATAATACAATTCTGTGATTACTCACCTGTAGAATTGGTATTATGAGTATACAGTACGTCCTGCTCCAGATAGATTACTTACACTCGGGTATTACTCCGCCAGATGGCGCTGGACTGCAAAGACATAGAGAATAGGCTCCTCCCGGCCCCTCAAATACCCAGGGACCTCCCACAATCCCCAGCATTGAAAAGCAGTTAACGAGAAGCCGGGAGAATTAAAACAAACCCAAACTGGGAACTATAACAATGATAACAATCACCATACAGGGGATCCAAGATAAAGCAAACCAAAGGGTGGGGTGGAGCAGGACGTACTGTATACTCATAATACCAATTTTACAGGTGAGTAATCACAGAATTGTATTATTCTTAGCATACAGTACGTTCTGCTCCAGATATAGTACTTACACTTGGGACATCCAATAGCAGTGTCCATAAAGTAGGGTGGGATCCCCAAAGTAACAGCAGACAGTTTAAACCACTGCCGCCTGCAGAACCTTGCGGCCAAAAGCAGCATCAGCTGAGACGCTAACAAAAACCTTGTAAAACTTTGAAAAGGTATAACAGAAGACCAAGTAGCGGCCTTGCAAACTTGTTCAACAGAAGCCTGGTGCTGAAAAGCCCAAGAGGCACCAACAGCACGAGTAGAATGAGCAGTAAGGCGGAAGGGAGGACTCTTCCCCTTAACAGAGTAGGCCTGAATCACAGCCCGACGGATCCATTTGCTGATAGTAGACTTGGCAGGAACCAAACCCTTCCTAGGACCAGAAAGGACCACAAAAAGAGCATCAGTTTTTCTGAAAGGTGCAGTAGCCACCAGATAATACTTCAGACACCTAACCACATCCAAAGAATGCAAGACCTTCTCCTTAGCATTGCTAGGATTAGGGCAAAATGACGGAAGAACAATGTCCTGAGTCAAATGAAAGGCAGACACAACCTTCGGTAGAAAGTCTGGCTTGAAACGAAACACCACCTTGTCCTGGTGTCTCTCATAGTAGGGAGGCTGGATGGAGAGCGCCGCCAACTCAGACACACGCCTAACAGAGGTGATAGCCACCAAATAGACAACTTTGAGATTAAGAATGGCCAGGGCAGCATCCTGCACAGGTTCAAAGGGAGCACCCTGCAAGGCTGACAAAACAAAGTTCAGATCCCAAACAGGCAACATAGGCTTACGTGGGGGACGCACATGAGTAACCCCCGGGAAAAAAGTCCTGATCAGAGAATGTTGAGCAAAGGACTTCTGGAAGAAAACAGCCAGGGCAGAAACCTGACCCTTCAGAGCACTGAGTTGGAGCCCCATCTCCAACCCATGCTGCAGGAACTCCAGGATCCTGTGAATAGAGAAAACACGACAGGGGAGAGACAGACTCACACCAGTCAATGTAGGCACGCCAAACCCTCTAATAAATGGAAGAAGAAGACTTCTTGCAAGCCTTTATCATGGTATCAACAACAGAGGTAGACAGCCCCATCTCGATCAAGATGGAGGTTTCAGCAGCCAGGCCGTCAAAGCCAGAGTTTGTAAATTGGGATGGCGTAAAGGACCCTGAGTGAGCAGGTCTGGCATCCTGGGCTGCACCACGTCTGCGAACCACCATCTTCTTGGCCACCAGAATTGCTGGCACCCCCTCCAGAGCAATCTTGCGCAGAACCCTGCCCAGCAGGGGGAATGGAGGAAAGACATACAGGAGCTGAAAGTCCTGCCATGACATTGCTAGGGCATCCGTGGCCAAGGCCAGAGGATACTGGGACAGGGAGACAAAGGCTGGGAGCTTGCGATTGTGATGGGACGCAAACAGATCACACATCTGGTTGGCCCCAACGGTGACACAGAGCTTGAAACACCCGGTTGCAGAGGGACCCTTCTCCCTGGCGAGAGGTCCCCCTGCTCAGAGAGTCTGACAACAGATTTTCCACCCCCGGGATGTACACCGCTGATATGCAGGGAACATTGGCCTCCGCCCAGGTCAGGATCAGAGACACCTCCTGGAGGGCCCTCCTTCTCCGGGTCCCTCCCTGATGATTGATGTAGGCAACTGCCGTCTGGTTGTCCGAGCGCACCTGAACAGGCAGGCCTTGAAGATGATGAGTCAACTGAGCCAGACCCAACCTGATCGCCCGCAGTTCCAAGACGTTGATAGGTGTGTGGGCCTCCTGAGGGCCCCACCTCCCTTGGAACTGCAGGGACTTCCAGAACCCCCCCCCCCCCCCAACCTGACAGACTGGCCTCCGTGGTGACCGTCTCCCAGGAGGGGGTCAGAAAGGATCTGCCCCCCAACAGGTTCCTGGAGTCCAGCTGCCACGAGAGAGACCGCCTGACCAGGGAGGAAAGCACAAAGACCCGGTCCAGGGACGCAGGGTCCTTGTCCCATACTGACAAGAGGTGGAGTTGCAAAGGCCTCAAGTGGAACTGAGCATAAGGGACCGCCTCGAAGCATGCCACCATCAGGCCCACCAGCTGCATTCCCTGCCTGATGGAGGGATGACGACAAGAAGCAGGAACTGGACCTGCACAATCAGACTGTCCACCTTCTGCTGAGGAAGAAAAAATAAAATTCTGTGAAATACTCACCTGTAGAATTGGTATTATAAGTATACGGTACGTCCTGCTCCAAATGTAATACTTACACTAGGGTTATCCTCCGCCAGATGGCGCTGCACTGCAGAGACATGCAAAACAGGCCACTCCCGGCCCCTCAAATACCCGGGGACCTCCCACAAATCCCCAGCATTGAAAAGCAGTGAACGAGAAACCAGGAGAATTTAACCACCCAAACTGGTAACTATAATAATGATAACAATTACCATACAGGGGATCCAGAATAATGCAAAAAACCAGGGTGGGGTGGAGCAGGACGTACTGTATACTTATAATACCAATTCTACAGGTGAGTATTTCACAGATTATGTATTATTCTTAGTATACAGTACGTCCTGCTCCAAATATAATACTTACACTAGGGACATCCAATAGCAGTGTCCAAAAAGTAGGGTGGGATCCACAACAAAAAAGGCAACAGCAGACAGATTAACGTACTGTCACCTGTAAAACCTTGCGGCCGAGACAGCAAGAGCTGAGGCCCTAACGTCAACCTTGTAAAACTTTGAAAAGGCATGAACAGAAGACCAAGCAGTGGTCCAGCCAACATATTCAACAGAAACCTGGCGCTGAAAAGCCCAAAGGCAGCAAGGGCACGAGTAGAATAAAAAGTAAAGCGAGAAGGAAGAATCTTCCCCATAATGGAATAGGCCTGAGTAACAGCCTGACAAGTCCAAAAGCTAACAGCATCCTTGGCAGAAGCAGAACATCTCCTAGGACCAGAAGGAACCATCCCAACCAAATAAAGACCAGGCCCAAGGCCGCCAAACCTCTCGATATCAGACGAGATCAGGCACATACAGGATGGAGTTGCCCGTAGGCCCAAAGGAGCATCCGAACTCCTAAAGGGCACTGAGAACTACCAAGGCAACACTCCTAGCCCCTGATCAAGGAATGCAGAACCCTTTCCTCAGCGTTGCTAGGAAAAAGGCCCAGAAGGATAAAAACAAGATCTTGAATCAAGAACATAAGGCACCAACTAGGGCAGAAGGTCCGGCTTAAGGCGGAGCACCACCCTTGCCTGATGCAATTCAAGGAACGGGGGCAAAATAGACAGAGCCGCCCACACAGCCACACGCCTGACTGTAGTGACAGCCTCCAGAGGGACAACCTCGAGGAAGAACAGCCAGGCAGTCTCCTAAATAGGTCCAAGGGAACGCCCCGCGGAGCTGACAGAAGCAATTCAACAGGGACCAAAGGATCACGGGGGGACGCACAAGGCAACCCCTTGAATAAGGTCTTAACAAGACAGACAAAACAAAGAGACTACTAAGGAAGGCAGACAGGGCAGAAACTGACACTTCAGAATGCTGAGATGGAGAACCAACTCCAACCCATGCTGTAAAAACTCTAGAACCCTGGGAACAGAGAACGCCCGACAGGGAAGAGACTTAGACTCACGCTAATCAATATGGGTACTCCTACCCCATATAAGATGGAAGAAGAAAAAGAAGCTTGCTCCTAGTCTTCCCTCAATCTCAAACACCGAGACATATAAGCTTGTTTCCACAAGAAGGATGATCCAGCAGTTAGGCCGTCTAGGCCAGAGTCTGTAGATTGGGGTGACGCAAGGCGCCCAAGTGAGCAGAGCTGGCACTCCTGGCAGAACGTACAGATCTACTGTCCTTAGAACCACGTCTGCGAACACATTCTACTAGACCACCAAGGGCCACTAGAATCGCTGGTCCCCCCTTCCAGAGCAATCTTGCACAGAACCCTGCCCAGGGGGAATGGAGAAAAGATATACAAAACAGAATGTCCAGCCATGAATATACCAAGGCATAAGGATCACAGCCACCTTTATCCTGAGAAGGGGAAAAGAGGGGCCGAGAGCTTGTAAAAAACAGATCCATACTGGTTAGATCTCATAGCGATACAAGGATTAACACATCCTGTCGCAGAGGGACCTCCACCGGAGCGAATACCACTGACATGCATGGAACATAGCTCTCCAATCAGAACCAAATACCCTCCTGGAGAACCATCCTGCTCCAGGTCCCACACAGATGATTAATGTAGCCACTGTGGGCAGACGGACCGAGCGCCCCCCAAATGGCCCGCCCCAGAAGAGCAGCAGTTAAGCGGGATAGCATCAACTGAAAACTCGCTGTTCCAACAATTTGATAGGTGTATGGACCTCCTAAAGGCCTCACCTCCCCTGGAACCGCAGGGTGTTTCAGAAGAGAACCCCCCCTACATCCACCTGATGGACTGGCATCCATAGTGGCCATCCCCGGTAAGAGGCAAGAAGGGGCTGCCCCCAGACAGGTTCCTTGAGTTCAACTACTCCAAGAGGGATCTCCTTGCCAGAGGGGAAGGCACACAGATCCTGCTCCAGGGATGCTGGATCCCTGACCTGTACAGACAATAGAAGTTGCATAGGACCCAAGGGGGACTGAGCATAAGGGACCTCATCTGAGCAAGCCACCTAACGGGCCCACAAGCTGCATCCCTGCCTGGCGAACGGACGGAGACAGCTAAGAGAGACGGAGCCCATGCAACCAGAATGTTCAATTCACTGCTGAGGCAGTAAGATTGTCGCCAGAACCGTATCCAAATCCAGTCCTAGGAATGGAGTAACCAATGAAGAGGACAATGAGGGCTAGGGGTGAATAAACACCCATCCCAATGATTCCCAAAAGGACACCACCAGTCCAATCTTCAACTTAGCCTGACACAGAGCTTCGAAGGGGAGAAGGACATCCAGGTTGGCAAACGCAGGGAGGGACGCCCCTTGGTCTCAACAGAGACATTGCCCCCCGTCAGCCCCCTGGAGAGCACTCTGGGAGCTGAAGAGAGGCCATATCACAAGGCGACAAATAACAGTGTTGGAATTCCCGACGCGAACCTGAAGCCTCGGTGTCCAGAAGATCTCCACAGTCGGCAAGAAGCCCCCAGGGCACAGGGAGCTGATGGCCCAGCTAAGAACCTCCATGCAGGGACTGCCTGCAATTGATAAGTTGTCCAGATCTGTGAATCTAAAATGGTCCAGATTGAACCATCCTTTTTGGAGAACTGTGGAAAGGTTAGTGTAGCGGCCCCTGCCTCTGCCTGTTAAGGGCAACCTGCAAGTGACCCCCAGACGCCACAGGCCTTGCATGGCCTGCGCCAGCACCTGCACAGAGACAGGGACCCGGAGTACCCTGATAAACTTGAGGGAGGCCGCGCAGCAAGCTCCATCCTGAATCCGGAGGACACTGTCCCCTAAAGACACCAGAAGGAGGGGGTTTGGTGGAAGATTTAGGCTTAGCCCCTCCGGAGGGGCCAGGGCGTAGTTTGCCACTCCTGAGACAGAAGTCTGTACGAGCCCCCAGGGTGGACACCCCTGGTTCTTGTTTAACCCTGTGATAGGGAGAGGGAGGGGTGCCCCTGCCCCGAGGGGGCCGAGAGGTCCGCCTGGGTTGGGGTGATTTGCCCTTTTTTCCAAACAGGTCTAGACGGGCCCCAAACAGGCATTTTCCTTTAAAAGGAAGCCCAGCCAGAGTCCTTTTAGCAGCATCGTCAGCACCCCACTGGCGCAGCCAGACCAAGCGACGTATAGCCACAAGGGCAGATGTCCTTGCACACATCATAATGGTGTCATCCAGCGCTAAAAGGATAAACTTTACAAATACATCACAACTGGAGAGTGCATTAAACACTTGCCAGGGAAGATCCTCAGGGTGATGATCAAGCATCTTTCTGATAAGGGTTCTAGCGGCCACTGCAGTAATGGCCGCGACACAGACCGGGGGCAGCGCCGTTCCTGCACAAGAAAAGGCGTGAGAAGCCAGCCTATCAATGCGCCGGTCCTCAGCATCCCGAAGGGTACTATAAGCAGGGGCCGTGATAAGTGATAAAGGGGGGATTAGGAACCCCTATGATCGGTGCATCCAACACGGGAGGTGATGACCAACAATTAACCACATCAGGGGGAAAAGGGTATTTCCAATCCCAGTCCCCTGGAAGTTTACTAGGGGATTCCCATTCCTTGAATACAAGAGCCTGGAAAGGATCCTGCTCCAAAAATTCCAAGCGCGGTGTCGCTGTATGGAAACTCTCCCCTCTAGGCTTGGGAGCCTCACCAGGGAGAGAGATAGACAGGACCTCAAAGACCTTTATCAACAATTCGTCAGTGTCACACTGGCCCCAGGATTCAGGGCCAGGATTGTCATGACTCCTCGGCCTCTCATCAGAAGAGCCTGAGTCAGAGAACAGCTCTCCTTCATCAGAAGGGGTAAAAACACGCGGAGTAGTAAACTCCTCAGTTCCCATAGGAAAAAGAGAAACAGAAGGCGTCAAGTGCCGCTTCTTACTAGGGCGCAAGCGCTCGGACAACCTTGAAATAATCTGATCAGCCGTAGGCAGTCTGTGCGCGCACGACAGGCTGGCCATCCCCGCTCGTGTGCGACTCAGCAGGAGTGAGATTTAAGCATGGGGAGACAGGTGAATTGAAACGAGGTGCAGCCACTGGCAACCCTGATTGCAGGGCCAGTGCTTGTTCAGCACAGGGTCCGCAGACCTGTGCTCTGTCAGCATCAGCATGGGGTTGTCCACACGCTATACACAGCCGGTCTTGTCCCAGAGGGACCCCGGTCACATAATTCTGAGATGCCTCCATATGGTGATTATCGAGGCAAAGTATGCCAGCAGGGATTTATGCAATAGGCAACCCTGGATGCCCCAAAGACCCGCTAGGAATGTGGGAGAATTTTCACAAGCCCGCTATAATTTATGTCAGGCCGGGAGAACCCACTGGAGTCTTTGAACATCTGAAAGACAAAGAGAATAAGGGGTGTCAGAGCCATGCGCAGCAGAAAAATTAATAATGAAAATCACCCGCGAGGGCACTTACATACCAAGGGAGGAGGGGGACCGCTACCACGCGCGCCAAGATCATCAAAATGGCGCCAAGCCATATAAAAGCCCCAGAATACCTGAAAAAAAGGGGTGGGGCGAAGTGGAGTGTATGGCACACTCATAATACCAGTTTTAAAGGCCAGTACTCACAAAACTGTATTATTCTAAGTGTGCCATACACTCCACTTCGATCTTCATGACATGTGGGACATCCAAGAGCAGTGTCCGTCATGGGTGGGAACCAGAAACAGTAAAGAATGTACCAACTCAAACCACTGCAGCTTGCAGAACCTTGCGGCCAAAAACAGCATCCGCTGAAGCCCGCACATCAACCTTGTAAAACTTGGAAAAAGTATGAACGGAAGACCAAGTAGCAGCCTTACAAACTTGTTCAACAGAAGCCTGGTGCTGAGTGCGCAGTGACCCTAAAAGGGGGAGTCCTCCCCTTAGCAGAATAGGCCCCAACAATGGCCTGACGAATCCATTTGCTAATCGTAGACTTAGCAGGCGCCAAACCTTTCCTGGGCGCGCAGGGCAGCACGAAAAAGGCGTCTGTCTTGCGGAACGAAGAGGTCACCAAGAAGAACTTAATACAGCGAACAACATCCAAATTGTGCAGAACCCTCTCCTTGTCATTGTTAGCCTTAGGACACAAGGAAGGGAGAACAATATCCTGATTAAGGTGGAAAGCAGACACCACCTTAGGAAGAAAATCTGGCTTAAAACGAAAAACCACCTTATCCTGGTGTCTCTCAAAGTAAGGGGCCTGAATCGACAGAGCCGCCAACTCAGAAACACACCGAACAGAGGTAATAGCCACCAAGAAAGCAACCTTCTGAGTGAGAACCGAAAGAGCAATATCCTGTAGCGGCTCAAAAGGAGGACCCTGGAGAGCCGAAAGAACCAAATTCAAAACCCAAACGGGAACTACAGACTTCCGAGGGGGCCGCACATGCGCGACCCCTTGGTTAAAGGTCTTAACCAGCGGTTGTAAGGCAAAAGACCTCTGGAAGAAAAGCGACAGAGCAGAAACCTGTCGTTTCAAAATACTAAGCTGGAACCCAAGATCCAGATTATGCTGAAGAAACTCCAAGATCCTAGGAATCGAAAACACCCTGCAAGGCAAGGCCCTAACCTCACACCAAACAATATAGGACCTCCAAGTTCTATAGTAAATGCCAGAAGAGGACAGCTTCCTAGCCCTAATCAAGTTCTGAACAACAGCCGAAGACAAACCTTCCTCCTTCCGAATGGAGGTTTCAGCAGCCAAGCCGTCAAAGCCAGCATTTGTAAATTGGGGTAGCCGTACGTCGTCTGCGTACCAAACCCTTCTTGGCCACCTTGGAGCCACCAGAATTGCTGGTGCCCCTTCTAGAACCAGTTTGCACTGCCTTGCCCAGCATGGAGACGGGCGGAAACAGGTACAGAAAACCCAGATCCTTCCAAGCAAGGGACAAGGCATCCACTGCCAGAGATAGCCGATCCTGAGAAAGAGACACAAAGGCCAGAAGTTTGTGATTGTGCATCGAGGCAAAGAGATCCACCTCCGGAGTCCACCACTTGTGGCAAAGATCCAGAAAAACTGAAGAAAAAAAATGTAGACTGCCGAAATGCAAGGAACATTGCTCTCCGCCCAGTGCAGGATCAGAGAGACTTCCCCGAGGGCACTCCTGCTGCGAGTCCCTCCTTGGTGATTGATGTAAGCTACCGCCGTTCAGTTAACTGAACGAACCTGAACCGGTAGACCCTGTGAATGTGAGGTCAGCCGAGCCAGAACCAGTAGGATGGCTCTGAGCTCCAAGACATTGATGGGGGTGTGAGCCTCCTGAGGACCCCACACCCCGCTGAACTGATGACTTTTCCAATAACCTCCCCAGCCAGACAGGCTGGCATCCGTGGTGACGGTCTCCCAACAAGGAACCAGAAAGGATATGCCCTTCAACAGGTTGCTTGATTCCAGCCACCACCGAAGGGACTGCCGAACCCTGGGAGACATCCTGAAAGGTTGATCCAATGACTGCGGACACCTGTCCCAATGCGTCAATAGGTGAAGTTGAAGAGATCTCATGTGAAACTGTGCAAATGGTACCGCCTCGAAGGAGGACACCATCAATCCCACCAGTTTCATCCCCTGTCGGATAGAGGGACAAGGATTGGCCAGAAGAAGGAGGATCAGACCCTGAATCCCCTGCACCTTGGTCTGGGGCAGAAACACTCTGGCCTGAATGGTTTCCAGATTCATGCACAGAAATGAAATCACTCGTGACAGAGAGAGAGAAGACTTGGGGCGGTTGATCACCCACCCGAACCTCTCCAGGGTCGACACCACCTGGAGGGTGTCCACCTCCGCCTGAAGGAGGGAAGAAGCTGAGATCAACAGGTCGTCCAGATAAGGCACAATGCGAATGCCCTGAGCTCTGAGCAGAGCCATTATTCCTGCCAAGACCTTGGTGAAGACCCTCGGCGCCGAGGTCAGTCCGAAGGGAAGGGCTACAAACTGAAAATGTTGATCCTCCACCGCAAACCGGAGGTATCTCTGATGTGCCTGATGTGTCTATGGATGTCATAAAATTCGAAGGGAATCGATAGCCAGAGTCTCCATGCGGAACTTTTTGGCTCTGATAAACCTGTTGAGAACCTTGAGATCTAGAATGGGTCTCACCGAACCCTCCGTTTTGGAAACCGTGAAAAGGTTGGAGTAGTAACCCCTGCCTCTCTCCGACGGAGGCACCGGGCATATAACTCCCATGTCCAGAAGGTTTTCCACCGCTAACAGGAGCCCCTGTGCAGCCTGAGGGTCCGAGGGCACCCGAGACCTTTAAGAATCTTGGAGGCGGCCAGTACTCGAACTCCAGTTTGTACCCGGAGGAGACCACTTCCAAGATCCAATTGTCTGTGACCTCCCGGGCCCAGACCTGGAAGAAGAGCCGCAGCCGTCCCCCCACCCCTGCGAGTGAGGGCGCCCCTTCATTGCTGAGCCGGTTTAACGGCAGGCTTGGGACCCCAGGCAGCCGCGGGACGTGCCCGACCTGTGCCCCTGTTCCAGGACGAGCCCCTGAAACCCGAGAAGGCCAAACCCCTAGTCGCTCTGGCCCCTCGAAAGGAAGGAGTGAACGAGCCAGCCCCCCGAAAGGGACGTCGCTGTTTCCTCCGCTGAGGTAACTTACCTCCCTTAGCAACAGCATCCAATTTATCTCCAAACAGCCACGTACCCAAGAAGGGAAGCGCTGTAAGCGACTTCATGGCCCCAAAATCCGCCGTCCACTGGCGGAGCCAAACCGATCTGCGCATAGCCACCAATAAGGCTGAAGTCCTACTACACATGACAATAGAATCTTCCATAGCAGCCAAGACAAAATCCATGAATTCACATCTGTTAAGGGTAGCGTACTCAGCGCTAGCCGGATCAAACTGAGCGTCATTCAGCCAGTCCCTGATAAGCGATCTGGTAGCAAGCGACACTAGGGCAGATGCACAAACAGGCCGCAGGGCCGTGCCCACGCTGGCAAATGTGTGTCACGCCATCTGATCAAGGAGCTTATCCTCACCATCCTTAAGGGAAGTGGCGTCAGGGGTGTTCAGCAGTTGGTCAAACTTAAAACTGGCGCATCGACCTCGGGAGGAGAAGACCAGCGCTTAACCGCCTCCACGGGGAAAGGATACTTCTTATGCCATCCCTGAGGAGCACCAGGAAGCCGACTGGGCCTCTCCCATTCTCTAAGGATCAGCACATCAAAGTGATCCTGGGTAGGAAATTCCAGACGGGGCTTGCGGACGCCAAAAAATTCCCCCTTTTTGAGAGGAGGCGCCTCAGGTGGGTCAATATCCAACACCTCCAATAGATGTGACAAAACAGTGGCCGTGTCTATGGCATCCCCCAGCGCCTGCCCGACATTGGCATCACCAGACTGAACATAATCAGCCTCTGTTTCCTCATACAATTCCCCCTCTTCTAACGGGGAATATTCCGAGAAATCAATGGAATCGTTGTCCACATCCCACAAGGGCTGGGCCGACGATAAATGTCTCTTTTTAGCCTGGGCCTTCTTGCCCACCGTGCTAGCAATAATTTTCTCGATGCTGGCCAACCTTGCACAAACATCAGAGAGCGACTCCCCACCGGCACCAATGTCACTTGGGGTACGAATAAGGCGGGAAGGGGAAGGCGATAAAGCGGGAGGAGTCGACCCAGAAGGCTGGGTACCTGACTGCCACGTTATGGCCTTTTGTGCACATGGTATACAGATCAGCACATTCTCCCCCGTAAGGGATGCCCCACACATGGCCGGGATTGTCCCAGAGGGAGCCCGAGCCCAGTATCCTGCGGAGCCTCCATATGGTGATTTTTGTGGTCAGTCGCAAGACCGCAGGGAAATTATGCCTAAGAAACCCGGGATGCCCCTTTAAAGTCCCAGTGGGAGGATTTAAGGTGAACAATTTTAACACTAGGGACCCCAGGACCAGGAGGAACCCCTTAAAATGCACAATTATGAAGCAATCTGAAACACACAATTAGGCATAAATAATATATATATATATATATATATATATATATATATATATATATATATATATATATATATCCATCCTACCAACTGGCAAAACACATAACCCAGCACTAAAGGGGCCCCCCCACCAGAGAGGGACCCCCAATCACTAAGGAAGTGGCCACAAGGCCCTTACCATCCCCCAGAAAAATGACAGCAGCAGCAAGGCATCAAGATGGCCCCCGTCTCTGAGGCGATCTGGAGAAGCAGGGAAAGAGGGGGGGCGGGCCAGCGCCGAAGGCGCCTTTTCCAGGCCCCACCCCCTTCCCAGCAGCGCGGATCTAGCCAGGGAGGCCCCCCCAAACACCACGCCTCTTTTCTAACACAGCCTGAGGTAGAGAAGCTCCCCAGGCTGACAGGCAAAGGCACAGCAGGCTAGGCCAAATAACCAATCCATCGAGGGACAACTACTAGATGAGCCACTCCAATCACACACTGCCCAAATACAGTGGTAACACCAACACACATACACATACATACACACAAAATAAAAGTTTAAACAATAAGGGAGAGGCCGAGGATGACGGCCCGCCACACCACGCATGTAGGGACAGGGCATCCCACACCAGGATCACCAAAATCTGGGTAACCGCCTACCCCATAATGAGGTCTAACGGTGGAGCAAGGCTCCTTCCGCACCCATAGGGTGCTCCTACCTTCACCAGGATCCGCAGCCTAAGCTGGGAGGCTCAATTAGGAGCAATTTAGAAAGGGTCCTGGCAGCAATAGGGACAATTAACGGCCGGGCGCGGCCCGGCTTACCTGCAAGTAAAAGAAGTCTTCATCTTCTGTCTTGTCGCCTTCCCTGCAGAGAAGGAACTGGGGAATTGGTGGGAGGTCCCAGGTATATATGGACCGGGAGGGGCTTTCTTTTTTGCATATTCATCTCTGCAGAAGTTCGCCCTCTACTTGAGATTACCCACATGTCATGAAGAGCGAAGTGCAGTGTATGGCACACTAATGAGTATAAAGCCGCCCACAAGGGCACTTACGGACCACGGTAAGTAGAACCTTCACACGCGCGCACGACCAGACAAAATGGTGCCGGGAGTACCTCGAAGGGGGGGCGAGAGCGAGCCGTGACGCAGAGCGCGCCAAGCCAGCCCCCCCCCCACGAAGAGCGCGAAGCCCACAGACAAGCAGCCAATGAGAACGCAGAAGCTTCTGGAGGTCACGCCGCGGCGCGGAGCATCCAAATGAAGGAAAAGACGCGCGCGGCGGCGCCGGCATTTTGCAAATAGTAAAAAGAATAAGTCAGCACGGCGGCTGACACCACATATACTAGTCAAACCGTATGCACGAATCACAATACACACTCACCCACACCCCCCCCCTTCTTTCCCCCCCGAAAGCTAAAGGGAGAATGAGGGAGGACAGTGGTCCTCTGTACAGGACCCACCGCTACATGGGGCATGGGGCATCCCATAAAGGCTCACCATCAGCCTATACCGCCTACCCTTTGGTGGGGGATTGCAGTGGAGCAGCGCTCCTTAAGCACACATGGTGCTGCCTACCTTCACCCGACCAGCACAGCCCAGGCTGGGAGGCACATCACACAAGGAACGGGTGGGAATAGTCCAACAGGGCCGCAGGCTAATAGCCCCGCTCCCTGCGAGAGAGTGATAACTTCATGTCTTCGCAGTAAGCACTGCAGAGAAATCTGGGGATTTGTGGGAGGTCCCCGGGTATTTGAGGGGCCGGGAGGAGCCTGTTTTGCATGTCTCTGCAGTGCAGCGCCTTCTGGCGGAGGATAACCCTAGTGTTTAAGTATTACATTTGGAGCAGGACGTACTGTATACCAAGAATATTCTTGCCTGAACTGTATCCAGATTCATTCCCAGGAATGAAGTCAGAGGGAGATAGAGAAGACTTGGGATGGTTGATCACCCAGCCAAATGACTCCAGGGTGGACACTACCAGCTGAGTATCCAACTCTGCCCAACGTAGAGACTGGGAAGTGATGAGAAGGTCGTCCAGGTAGGGCAGCACGTGGATGCCCTGAGACCTGAGCAGAGCCATCTTTCCTGCCAGCACCTTGGTGAACACCCTGGGAGCTGAAGTGAGACCAAAGGGCAATACCACAAATTGGTAGTGTTGATCTTCCAGAGCGAACCTGAGGAACCTTTGATGACCTGGAAACACAGAAATATGAAGGTAAGCATCTTTGATGTCCAGAGACGTCATGAAATCCCCTGGGCGCAGGGAACTGATGGCAGAGCGCATCCCGTGCGAAAGCGCCTGCACCTGACAAATTTGTTGAGGATCTTCAAGTCCAGGATGGGCCTGACTGACCCATCTTTTTTGGGCACGGTGAAGAGGTTGCCCCTTTCTCTTAAAGGAACCTTGCAGATGACCCCAGCTCCAGAAGGCTTTTGCACCGCCAGCACTAGATCCTGAGCTGACACAGGGTCCTGAGAAATACGGGATCTGATGAACCTTGGAGGAGGGCAGGCAGCAAACTATCTTGTAACCGGAGGACACCATCTCCTGAATCCACTGGTCTGAGACATGAAGCCTCCAGACGCGAGCAAAGTGCTGAAGCCGTCCCTCCACCCGGATGGGTGAGGGCGCCCCTTCATGCCTGAGGGGGCTTGGGTGAGGACTTAATCTTGGAGCCCCAGGAGGCGCCAGGGCGTCCCCGTCCTCTGCCCCTACCCCAGAAGTCTCCTCGGGCCCCAGTAAAGGAAACCCCCCTCCCTTGGAGGGTAGGGGGAGGAAAAGGAGCCCTGACCCCGAAAGGGCCGAGACTGCCGCCTGCGCTGGGGTAACCTGCCTCCCTTAGCAAACAGGTCCAGGCGGTCCCCAAACAGGCGTAGTCCTTTGAATGGAAAACCAGTGAGGGCTTTCTTGGCAGCGTTGTCAGCAGCCAAACCGAGCGGCGTATAGCCACCACAAGGGCAGAAGTTCTGCCACACATTCTAATGGTGTCATCCAGGGCCGAGAGGACATAGGTCACAAAAACATCACAACTAGAGAGTGCATTAAAGTCCTCCCTAGACATATCATCAGGGGCACCATCAAGGACACTGAGCAGGGTCCTAATAGCCACAGCCGTAATGGCAAAGGCACAGACCGGGCGCAGCGCCGTCCCCACACATGCAAAGGCATGGGACGCCAGCTGATCAATGCGCCGGTCCTCAGCATCCCGCAGGGTAGTAGAGTTAGGGGAGTGCATGACAGAGGTGTTAGATAACCCTAGGACCGGGGCATCCACTTCGGGAGGGAATGACCAACACTTCACTACATCAGCAGGAAAGGGATATCTCTTATCCCAACTCTTAGGTACACCGGGAAGTCTACTGGGATGCTCCCATTCCTTGAGCACAAGGTTATTAAAATGTGCTTGCTCAGGAAATTCCAAGCGTGACTTAGCAGTATGAAAAAGTTCCCCCTGTTGTCTGGGGGCCGCAACAGGGGGAGAGATAGACAGAACCTCAAAAATCTGAGCCAACAGTCTATCAGTATCATCCGGGGCCCAGGGGTCAGAGCCAGAATTGTCATGACCCCTGGGCCTCTCATCAGATGACCCTGAGTCGCAGAGTAGCTCCCCTTCCTCCAAAGGGGTATAGCCAGACAGTTCCAAAAACTCATCATCTTCCATAAGGAAAAGAGTGACATCAGGCGTTAAAGCGGACCTTCACTCTGAATAAGATTCTATCTTATATGTTTCCCACACCCTGTACATACAGATTGTCCACATTAAAAATAATCCTACCTGCATCTAATGCATGTTATGAGCCTTTAACCCTTTTGTTGCCAAGCACGTAACACCTACGTGCTGGCTTGGCTGGGCCTTAAGTGCCAAGCCCGTAGGTGTTACGTGCTTGACTTTCCTCGCTTGTAGTTTAAAAAGTAAAAACAACAAATACTCACCTGACCCCTTGTTGGATCCGGCCGGGTCTCCTCTTTAATTTGGTGCCATCCGATCCCCCGTGGGGGGTCGGATGGCTCCAGGAGAGCCCCCGGAATAGGCCGCCCCCCCCCCCCCCCCGCTTCTGCAGCAGCAGCTTCTAACTGTAAAAAAAAAAAAAAATAAAAATGACATTCACTTACCTGTGTGTGCGCTGGCTCCCGCTGTCCCTCCTCTTCACCTGGGGGGCCTCCGATCCCCCCCCAGGACTTACCGATCTTCAGGAGAGAGCCTGGGAGGCTCTCTCTTCTGCACGATGGCGGCCGCCATCATGCCTCTAAGCCCCGCCCCCTTGGGGGCGGGGCTTATGAAGTCATCCCGGCCCCGATCTCAGGCTTCAGCCTTCTCAGCTTCTCAGATGCCGGTGATCGGCACAGGGGAAGGAGGTGACAGGAGATCCTCTGATCTCCTGCCTCCTCCTTCTCCTGTACCGATCACCGGCATCTGTCAGCACAGCATCGAGGGACAAGAGCTTGCAATCGAAGGTAAGTACAGTAAAAAAAATTTTTCTAATAAAATACTTTTTATTGTTGTGTGGTGTTTTTTTTTCACATTAACCCTTTGTGAGCTGGTAAGGGGTCCATGAGACCCCTTATACCAGTTCACAAGGCTGGGGGGGTGGCAAGTCACCTGCCCTAGCGGGTGGCTTGCCATTAACCCCCGCACCCCCATTACCTGCCTCCCCAAAGGCCAGGGGGGGGCAGAAGAGCCCGGGCCCACATAGGCTATGTGGGCTCGTAGGCTGCAGGGTGGGGGGGCCACCAAAGCTGGCCCCCCCACTCTGTGCCTACAAGCCCCCATAGCTGGTCCCGGGCTGGTTACTTTGGGTAAGGGGGACCCCACGTCATTTTTTTTTTTGGATTTTGAAGGGTTTTTAACCCTTCAAAATCCAAAAAAAAATGGGGTCCCCCTCCCCGGGAAGGGGGACCCTATGTCATTTTTTTTTTTAATTAACCATTTGTCATCCAGCAGCTATAAAAGGCTTCTGGGCAGGAAAGGGTGTCTACCTATACATATGTGGTATCGCTGTAACCGGGAGAAATTGGGGTTTCTCACGCAATAAGATTTTATTGACAAACTTACATTTTTTATTACAAAAAAACTCTACAAATTGTAAAAAAATGTTTTTTTTTTATTTTTTTTCACACATTTCACCCAAAAAAATTGAGAATACACCTAAAAAATACAAACAAGACATTTCATGTTAAAGCCCAGACTCTGTTGAAAAAAACAATATATAATTTTCCTGGGAAATCCCTGGAAATCCCTTCAAAAATGACAGTTGAATATGTGTAGCGCAAAATGGTGAAACATCGTCTGGCAACAGGGAGTGGCAAATGCTGCAGGTAGGCTGGCAGCGAAAGGGTTAAAGTGGACCAACACCAAGGATTTTGACTATCCTGGGTATTGGTCCACTTCCCCGGGGCACCCCGATCGGGGGTGCCCAGCTGTGTGAAACCCCCCAGAAAGCCCCCAAAACTCACCTCTCCCCGCTCCCACGTGGCCGCTCCGTCCAATCGGCGCCAACGGACAAGCTGATTGACAGCGACGGACAAGTAGCTTGCCCGTCGGCGCCTCCCGCGCGTCACTCTTGACGTGTGCACGCCCGCGCCGGCCATTCAGAGACGGCCGGCGCGGGCACGTCTAGAGGAGCGCGAGTGAGGCGGCGGAAGCAGCGGCTGGAGAGGTAAGGTTTTTCGGGGGTTTTGGGGGGTTTACACCCCGCGGGACATCCCGATCTCGGATGTCCCGCGGTGTGTGAGGTGATCGGCCCGGGAATCTTATAGGATTCCCGGGCCGATCACCTCAGGGTGTTGGTCCACTTTAAACATCCAAGATGTTTGGCATCTTATCAGGCAGCCTTCAAACAGGAAGTGCCTCCTGACTGTGCTGCTCTGCATTCTGGGACTGCTGACCTTTACCTGGCCCCAGCTCTGCTCTGTTTGAGCAAAGCACAGCTATAACCCGCCCCCTGTACCTTATCCCACTCTCCTCTCCTCAGTAAGTGTGATGCTTCTGAGTCAAGATGGCGGCACCCGTATCCTAAATTCCTGAACAGAGTTGCAGCCCAGTGGGGGAAAGAAAAATAAGTTAGTGACTAAAAACGGTAAATATATTCATTTTAGATGCTGGGGAACCGTTTTTTAAGAGTTTGGGCTTTTCAATAAATCACGCTGAAGATCTGGTTTAAGTGCCGCTTATTTGCAGAGGCCTTACGCGCCAAGGTATTAGCAATCAACTTCTCAACACTAGCCAGTCTAGATGACACATCAGGCTGAGACTCCCCACTTGTATGCCACTCAGTAGGAGTGAGATTTAAGCTTGGGGGAGTAGGTGAGGCGAAACGAATCGCAGACTCAGCCACTGGAAGGCCGGATTGCAGTGCAAGCACCTGTTCGGCACAGGGTACACAGGCCGGCGCCTTGTCAGCATCAATATGGGACTCCCCACAAGCTACACACAGTCAGGCTTGTCCCGAAGGAACCCTGAACACTTTATCCTGAGACGCCTCCATATGGTGATTATGACGGCACAATAGGCAGATAGGGATTGACGCTATAAGAGCAACCCGGGATGCCCCAATAACCCGCTAGGGAAGTGGGAGTAATTAACTAGGCCTCGCAAGTTAATGAACCAAATAGAGGGAGTAGGGCCAGGAGAAGCCAAGAGGGTTCGGCCCGGCTGAAGGACATAAGTGAAAAAAAGCCGTAAGTATACAATAATAACAACGTTAATAAAGCCGCCCGCGAGGGCACTCACGGACCGCGGTAGGTAGAAGCCCGTCACGCAGCAGCCGGAACCAAGCAAAAAAATGGCATTGGTATACCTCGAGGGCCAGGCCCGCATGAAAAGTGACACGGAACGCGCCAGAGACAGGCCCCGCCCCCCGGAGAGCGCGAAGCCATACACGTGACAAGCAGCCAATGACGGCGCACTGGCGCCTGAGGTAACGCCACCGCCAAGCGTGGAACACAGGGAAGCGTGCGCGGCGGAGGCAATTTCAAGGCACAATAAGTGAAAACAAGTCAGCGCGACGGCTGACACCAAGCATAATGTAGTGAAGCACAAAAGCCAATACACATATATACACACACACACCCCCCCTCCCTCCCCCGAAGGCTACAAGGAGAGTGAGTGAAGACAGCGGGCACTTAACAGGACCCAGACAGGGGCAAGGGGCAATAGTGCGGGAGGGGCATCCCATAGAGGCTCACCATATGCCTATACCGCCTACCCTTTGGTGGGGGATTGCGGTGGAGCAGCGCTCCTAAGCACCTAACAGCGGTGCTGCCTACCATCACCCGACCAGCGCAGCCAAGGCTGGGAGGCAATTACTGATGGAATGGGTGGGAATACAGGGCCGCAGGCTAATAGCCCCGCTCACCTGCGAGTAGAGAGAACTATCTTCTTGTCCTTCGCAGTCCAGACTGCAGAGAAGATCTGGGGATTGTGGGAGGTCCCGGGTATTAGAGGGGCCGGGAGGAGCCCAATTTCGATGTCTCTGCAGTCCAGCGCCATCTGGTGGAGTAATACCCGAGTGTAAGTAATCTATCTGGAGCAGGACGTACTGTATACTAAGAATAAATGTAGTGCGCCGTGGTGGGACACAGTTTTTATCAATGATTAAAGTGGACCAAAACCCGGTATAATGACTATACTGGGTTTTTGTCTTTCATCCATGGCACCCCAATTCGGGGTGCCTATTTGTGTGAAACCCCCCTGGCCGCCCAGTAAAATCCACCCCGGTCCTACGGCACATGCGCAAACGCCCGACATGGAGCGCACCCTGCTAAAAGGTATAGCCAATGGCGCCCACAGCTTGCACATGTGCCCTTGGATCTGGGAGAAGGTAGGTTTTTAGGCTAAATACCACATTAGACTTGTGGAAAGTGAATGAACAATGCCCCGTTAATCTGAAAAATCTATTAAAAAAAGAAAAAAAAACATCTGGCTGCTAAAGGAATTCTAAGAAACATTCTTCCCCTTCAATACACATTTCTATACCATCTGAATTATTAGGAAGGTTACACATTATGTAGCACCTACCATAGGATTCTCTAACACCAATTACTAGCTGGGAATCGAAAGCCTCCCCTAACCGTTCGGCATGGACCAGTTTCATTGCACTATCCTGAAGACGATTCTTTATGTTAGAAAATATAGATTCATTCCACGTATCCAGCATTAGCTGCAAGGTAAGAAAAAAAAGCAGGCTTTAGTGTACTCACTGGATAACCCTTTTCTTAAAGAGGAACATTGGAGGCTAAAAGTCCAAAAGACTCCAGGGCCTTCCAGGTTCCAGTCCTTGGGGCATCCCAAATTGGGATGCACAGCAGTGTGGACCCCCCTAGAACACTTACCTTCTCCAGGAGCCCTTGAAGCACCTCTGCATTGCATCCGCACCCTCGCTGACCTCTAGCCATGCGCGTGTCCACGCAGGCCTTTCTGAATGGGTGGCACGGGCATGGCTAGGTGGTTAGCGGTGGAGGTGCGGCCGGTGGCGCACTTTGCTCTCTTAGGTCCTGCTCGGCTGCTTGGCCGGCAGCGGAGACGAAGGGAAATTTCTTGTTGAAGTGACTGGAAGGTGAGTGGATCGGGCAACCTGGGGGGGTATACAAACAGTGGGGCATCCTGATTTGAGATGCCCTCGCAGGAACACCACCCCAAATATCCAAAATCGGGTGTCTTTCCTCTTTAAAGTTTATCTGTATTGATAAATCTAGGCACCTGCACTGTATTTGTCTTGAAGATGTTTTATTAGTCAATGGGCTTTCTTAATTCAGAATTGCCTGCATTGGAATCCCCAGCAAAAAAAAATGATTAAATCCATATCCTTCACCTTACAATAAACAGCAAGGGGTCAGGGAATTGCTGAATAGGGTACCCCAATGGCATTAAAGAAACAGTGTGACCCACAGCATGGAAAGTCTTTTTTTGGGGCCATTGTTTATTTTAATGCCGTAGGCAACCCAATTAAAAATCACCATTCAAATGACTTATGAATAGAGTTCAAGAAAAATGCAGAAAGTGTCATTGTCATAGTTTATTGAATGAATGAAAACCTTTGAATTGAAGTACATCTGGGGATATGCCTCTCCTTCATTACATGTCATAAGTGCTCCATATGAGAAGGTTAGACACTATACAGAGCAGTTTACCAATGGCAGTGGCCTATATAAAGCGACCTGCACTCTATACCAAATGCCTAATAGTACAAGTGGGAACACCAGACGGCCACAGCAGGGTGGGGGGTCATGTCCCCAGATGTACTTAAAGAAAAGGATTTTACACTGAGTACACTAAAATCTGCTTTTCTTAATCATGCATCTGGAGACACACCTCTTTTTTATTATATAAAGTGCAGTCTAAAGCAGTGCAAAGAAGTGAATGAAAACCATAAAAAGAAAAAAAAGGGCAAATAAGGTTGCACGCACTGGAAGAAATTGTCTCTTTTCCAAAGAGTGTGTATAGCTTAGCAAGAGTAACCTAATAGACTGGACAACCACTGAAATAGGTTTGTCTTAACTAACGGCCCAAAAGGACACAGGCCTATTCACAGACAGGGTAACTGGCATTACAAAAATGAATATTTTCTTATTCTGAAAGGGGTATAGTTTCTCCAGTTCATATATATGTAAGCGTTACAAGTACACAACCAGGATGGGAATAGAATAGGCAGGATATCTAATAAGGCAGAACATCTGACAAACCTGATGTAATAAAGAGAGGAAGGACCCAAGCAGAAAGAACCAGAGAGCGCTGTTTAAACACAACTTAGGACCCCGGATCAACTCACATAATACCTAGTTGAGAGAAGAAAAACCATTGCCTCCACTCTTTTTACAACCTTTTTTGGGATTATTAGCAAACTGGACCAAGTTCAAAGAGTGCCTGACCCTGACAGAATGAGATAAATGTAGCTAGAAGAAAAAAATTTTAATGCTACATTTACAAATCAACAGGAAAAAGGTAGGGTCCAACTGGGCCTGTCTGAATAGGTTGCATCAGTTGATCCTCACTCTCTTAGAAGGCATGGCTTCCCAAGGTCTGGTGGCAAAAGGTTCGAACAGATTCTGCAACAAATTCAAAGGCAGGCACACTGCATTATTAAAGTGGACCAACACCCAGGATTTTGACTATCCTGGGTCTTGGTCCACTTCGGTGGGGCACCCCCGATCGGGGTGCCCCGCTGTGTGAAACCCCCCCGAACCCCTCGAAAAACTCACCTCTCCCCGCGCCGACGGACAAGCCGCGGACAAGCGGCTCCTCCGCCGCCTCCTCCCGCGCGTCCCTCTTGACGCGCGTGCGCCCGCGCCGGTCATTCGCAGACGGCCGGCGCGGGCACGCCTAGAGGGGCGCGAGGGAGGCGGCGGCGGCCGGCCGCTGCCGAAGATAAGGTAAGGAGTTTGGGGTGTTTGGGGGGGTTTCACCCCGCGGGACATCCCGATCTCGGATGTCCCGCGGGGAGGGAGGTGATCGGCCCGGGAATCTTATACACCCGTGGGTGTTGGTCCACTTTAAGAGAAACTACGATTCCCAAAATGGCTTCAGGACCAGAGTCTCCAAAATCTCCAGGACCAGATTCCAGGAACTCAAGGATTCTCAGTGTAACATAGGGCTTCAGCCACCAGCATTAGGTCTACAAGTGACCATGTGGACTGAGGGTCATACAAGACCCCTCTTATGGCCCTTAATGAGCATGAGAACAAGGTTACCCTGTAAAGTATAGTGCCTTACCCTGACAAAAAACTGTCGTCGTTGTCCCAACAAGATGGGTCAACTAGAAAGGCCTAAGAAGGAACTAAAATGAAATGGGGAGGAAACCCCCATTTACCACAGAGGACTTTATAACGCAAATGGCGCCTGCACAATGAAAAAAGTTTCAAGGAAACACCACAGCAGGAAGAGGAAACCGCCCTCTGCTGCTCCTTTGATGTAAACCAAATGCAAAGGTTTTTCTCCTGGGACAAACTCTGGTGCACGTGAAGATGGTCTGGGTCGGCAGGTCCATCTGAAGACCAATTGGAGGCCCCATCATCTGCCCTCTCATAAATAAATGCGGTGGAGTCTTCGGCCATGTGCCCATAGAGCTTACAGCTACCCAGTTGGCCTTGATAAGCAGGGCCTCAAAACTAGATTTAGCTGACTCTGTACCCTCAACTATGAGCTGCTTAGGAGAAGGTGAGGCTTGAGTTAGATCAAAATACTGGCTCATCTAAAGTCCTGGGCACGTCTAGCAAGAGGGCTAGCAGGTGGGTAAGCTGGAGGGAGTTTGCTGGTCCAAATTCAGGGCGGATCAACAGCACCTACATGACCAGCCTCTGCTCTGAGAGGACTGGTACCTGGGTGGGCTGGGGAAGCAAAGTGAAGAACAATGACGCTTCACAGGGCTCTGGGAACATTCCTATGGGGTATTTTGATTGGCCGTGAGGAAATATGGACCCCTGGTTCTAAAATGATAGTCCAGAAACCTGCCCCCCCCCAATCAAGCTGGGAATTGTATATGGAAGCCAGGTACACACCTCTGGACTGGGAAATCGACTCCCTTCAAAACCTAGAGTACTGGCCTAATCAGAGAATACTCCTGTTGGCTGCAGGAGTAGAAGGAATCTTCTCCCTGTTCTAAGGTCAAGGAGCTGCAATAAGGGGCCTACGAATCATCAATGGATTCAGATTTGAAAACTAGGAGGTGGGGCAACAAATATGCCCTGGGCAAACTCCTGTGCACCAAATCCATTAAGAGAAAAACCCATACCCTTCTCGCTTCAAATAAACCCTATGTAAATGTTAAAAAAAAGCATACCTCTAACTGGTGCTTCTGTCTACCTGTGAAGGCAGTTTGTAAGGAACACTCTACTAGAACAGTTTATTGAGTTATGAAATTACTATGATGATTCTCTTTTTGTGGAGAGAATACTCATCACACCTTGGAAGCTCTGGGCAAGTGGAAACCAACCAGATGCAAACCGAAGCGCTGCACAGCAAGGTGAAGTTAGTGCCTGGTGAATTAAAAAGAGAAGCAGAAAGAGGTTCAAAAGTCTGTGTTTCCTCTTTCCGCTTCTTTAATTGGTATATTTTGATTTGGCCACCCCAGCAGGAGTTGTGGTATCCAGCAAACATTGGTATATCTTAGTGTCTGGTGTAGACCAAGATGGTCAGCACAAGATGGCATCCAAACACGGTACTGAGCCCAAAATGTCACATGTAATGAAGAAAAGATGTGTCCTAAGATGTACAAGTTAAAAAAAAAAAAAAAAAAAAAAATATTAAAACAAAATATTAAAGTCGGTTAAACATTATAGAAAAAAAAATAAAAATCACTTGCCTCCCCCACCTCCCACCAGAAGTGCTGTGGGCTGCAACCTGTCCTGATTCAGTGCCGACAGCTCTGATGCCAGCCAGCCTTAGTCAGAGTTACTGCTGCAAGGAGCAGAGCCGATAACTGACTGGCCCCAGTAACTGCATCATGCGAGCGTCCACTTCTGATATGTATTCTGTACAGACACTGGAGCCAGTTAGGAACGTACTTTTGGTTTAGGAATTGACCGTGATCACACTTGCTGGGTTGGCTCATGCTGGGAGCACTGAGGGACAGGGGTGGCAGTGCGACCACAAATGTGGTCGTGGAGAAGTGGAAGGGAAAGGAATTGCACAATGGCATTAGTAGAACATACAAAAACCGTCAAGCTTGTCACTAAGGTAGGAATTCGCTCTACCCTATTGCTGCAAAGACACGCTAATTTAAAACGGTCCTTCACTCTGAATAAGAGTCTATCTTATATGTTTCACATACACTGAACATACAGATTGCTCACATTAAAAATCATCCTACCGGCATCTACTACATGTTATGAGCCTTTAAACATCCAAGATGGCGGCTCACGGAACACCAGGCAGCCTGCAAACAGGAAGTGGCTTCTGACTGTGCTGCTCTGCATTCTGGGACTGCTGACCTTTTCCTGACCCCAGCTCTGCTCTGTCTGAGCAAAGCACAGCTATAACCCACCCCCCTGTATTTATCCAGCTCTCCTCAGTAAGTGTGATGCTTCTGAGTCAAGATGGCGGCGCACGTATCCTAAAGTCCTGAACAGAGTTGCAGCCCAGTGGGGGAAAGAATAATAAGTAAGTGACTAAAAACATAAAATATATTAACTTTAGATGCTGGGGAATCGTTTAAGGGTTTGGACTTTTCAATAAATCATGGTGAAGGTCTGGTTTAATGAGTTTGACAAGGCTTACCTTTCTAACAATACTGTCTTCTACATTCGACTTTTTGTTACTTCCTTGTTTGCCCATTAAAGTGATTTCAAGCTGGCAGAATGGTTTGGGCAAGATGTCGCACTGAGTGAAGAACTTGCGCCATTCTACAATATAGGCCTTAAGTAAAGCAGTGTCATCCTGATGGCTCAGTACTCTCTAAAAAAAATAAAATAAAATAAATAAATAAAAAAAGGATGATAAGATAAATCAGCACCAAACTTTTCGTTATTGAAAAAGACATTCTAAACTTCTTTTGGTCTATGTACACAGGCACATGCAGAATTCCCTAGGTTCAAAACCCTTTGCGAAAAAAACTCCATGGCTGGTCTCTATCCTCTAGCGGGATGCCCTGCTGTGTGAAAACCACAGGGTCGCCGGTAAACTCACCATAACCTGTGGGTTGCGGGACACTGATTGCCAGGTGCCACATCCCAGTAGCCGTGCATGCTTTCATGCCCAGCCATTCAGATAGGCTGCCATGGGAGCCCACGTGCTTGTTTAGAAAGCCAGGGATCCGGCTAGCTGGCTGCACGACGTTATATGGCTATTTTGAGATCAGGCAATCAGCGATCTCAAAACTACCAGAGGACGTGGCTTCGTGGATAGAAAATCCCTTTTTTTTCAAAAAATAAAAATAAAAAACAGGCCACCGCCGAGCCGCAGCATCGCCAAAGGTACTCGGGCAGGGAGGGCATTGATCTGTTTTAAAGTGGACCAAAACCCAGGATCTTGGTCCTTGCCCCCCAGATTGAGGATGCCCCACTGTGTGAAACCCCCAGGTCGTCTGATCTCACTCACACCCTTCCTCAGTCTTACGGCGCATACGCAGCCTCTCGTCCAGTCAATGTGCACGGATCTGCTCCCACCCCTTCGTCCGAGAGCACGCCTATAGTGTGCTGATCCGAACGCACTGGCGGCCGTATCCCCCGCTACCCTTTAACAGGGAGCATGCCTGCGCCAGCCATTCACAAATGCCTGGCATGTGCCCTGCTAAACAGACAGCGGGGATGACTGCTTACGGGTGTGCGCCGTTGGACGGTGAAAAAGTTCTTTCACACAGTGAGGTATCCTGAATCTGGGGGGAGCGAGCATGCCTGCCCTGAAGTTTCAGACTCCAGGGTGGGTTTGGGTCCACTTTAGACGAGAGCTCACATGAAGCCGGTCCCATATGCCTCTTTTCCATTTCCTGCGATACCCTTTAGATGCTGTAGCAGGTCTTCACCGTTTCCCCCTCCTTCTCATTGCAGTTTTTCAAAACCACGCTCCAAATATGGTAGCATTCCTGTTCATGTCCAACAGTGCATCCGGCATAAGTGAACCCAACAATTGTAGTTTGCTAGATTTGCTCATGCTGGGACAGCTGTGAAACCACAATTAGAGCATTTTTATAAAGAAATGGAAATTAAAGAAGGGATAAAACTTGAGACCTGCTATGGCATCTACACCGCACTGAAGGAAATAGAGAGAGGCTTCAAGTGAGCTGCTCACAGCCTTTTTTATTGCAATTGCCTAGACTGTCCCTTAAAGTGGACTGTCGCCCACCCCTGATCGGCCCGGGAATCTAAGATTCCCAGGCCGATCCCCTCCCTCACCGCGGGACATCAGAGATCGGGATGTCCCGCGGTGAGGGACCCCCCCAAAACCCCAAAAAAACTCACCTCCGCCACCTCCCGCGCGCTCCTCTAGACGTGCGCGCGCTGGCCGTTTGTGAATGGCCGGCGCGGGCCCTGTCAGAGCGACGTGCGGGAGGCGGCGGCGGGCGCACTGTCTTGTCCGCCGCTTGTCCGTGAGCGTGGTGAGGTGAGTTTTTCGGGGTTCTGGGGGGTTTTACACAGCGGGACACCCCTAATCGGGGTGCCCCCCTGAAGTGGACCAAAACCCAGGATAGTCAAAATCCTGGGTGTTGGTCCACTTTAAAAGGAACTTTCCAAACGTTTTGTTTCAAGGACTAATAAATGTGCTCTATGTGGGAGTTTTTCAATCAGGTGGTAAGTGATGAGCCTGCAGTATATCCAAGTCTCTTCTCATTTAAAAAGTAGTACCTAAAGAAAAAAGATTGAGGGCATCTGTTCTACTTTCTTTTGAACTCGTTTTGAAATTGAAACAGGACCAAGAGGCAAAGCGAATTATTGGTCTGAATACATTTGGTTTAAGACAGTAGGCCTTGATCGTTTAACATCAACCAGGCCTAGTCCACAGCCTGGTTGACCATCTCCATTTTTGCCAAGGCAGAGAGACTGAAGTGGTCAATAGTCCCATTGAATCAATGTCTTTTCTGCCTTACTATTGGTGCCCAAATGATCGTTATGCCGCTCCACGGTGAAACACATGTGCTGGCCCCGCCATATTGGAATATCATCAGGATAGTGGCATCTATCAGGGCTGACCCGATCGCCCGCTGACAGTTTGGAGCCTCTCTCTGCACTGACTGCATGCCATTCCTAATCCATCAAGAGGGCACCCGGGCCACCAAAGGTAATCCTGATTACATATTGAAATCAGTCCCATCTATGGGTACGCTGGATATTAGGCCATTAATAGTCCGACAGGTAAAGTGGACCAAAAGCTTATAGACGCCAGGGCCACCCAATTCCCTCCCCCCAGGGGGCATCCATATTCGGGATGCCCCACTGTTTAAAACCCCCAGGTGGTCCAGTAAACTCACCTTGTCCATGAGGGGGGGGGGGGATTTCACCAAATCAGGGTGCCCTGGGGGTAAGGACCAAAGCTCAGGGCCCACTTTAATATGGGGTGAATAATGAAGCCCTCCCATGGCCTTTTATACATTTCATGTAGAACATCAGGCATTAAGCCTCTATAGATATGGAGCCAGACTAAAAAATACAGTTTTGTGAGTACTCAGGGTATTATGAGTGTGCCATACACTCCACTTCGATCGTCATGACATGTGGGTAATCTCCAGTAGAGGGCGAACTTCTGCAGAGATGAATATGCAAAAAAAGAAAGCCCCTCCCGGTCCATATATACCTGGGACCTCCCACCAATTCCCCAGTGTAAAAAAGCAGCAAGGGGACCAGGAAGAACCAATTATAACCTTAACAATCAAAACCAATGGCTCACCATATAAAAACCCCAGAATACCTGAAAAAAAGGGTGGGGCGAAGTGGAGTGTATGGCACACTCATAAAGGTGAGTACTCACAAAACGGTATTATTCTAAGTGTGCCATACACTCCACTTCGATCTTCATGACATGTGGGACATCCAATAGCAGTGTCCGTCATGGGTGGGAACCAGAAACAGTAAAGAATGTACCAACTCAAACCACTGCAGCTTGCAGAACCTTGCGGCCAAAAACAGCATCCGCTGAAGCCCGCACATCAACCTTGTAAAACTTGGAAAAAGTATGAACGGAAGACAAAGTAGCAGCCTTACAAACTTGTTCAACAGAAGCCTGGTGCGGAAAAGCCCAGGATGCACCAACAGCACGAGTAGAGTGCGCAGTGACCCTAAAAGGGGGGGGGGGGGGAGGAGTCCTCCCCTTAGCAGAATAGGCCCCAACAATGGCCTGACGAATCCATTTCCTAATCGTAGACTTAGCAGGCGCCAAGCCTTTCCTGGGCACCACGAAAAAAGCGTCCGTCTTGCGGAAATAGTACTTCACACAGCGAACAACATCCAAATTGTGCAGAACCCTCTCCTTGTCAATGTTAGGCTTAGGACACAAGGAAGCGAGAACAATATCCTGATTGAGGTGGAAAGCAGACACCACCTTAGGAAGGAAATCCGGCTTAAAACGAAAAACCACCTTATCCTGGTGTCTCTCAAAGTAAGGAGCCTGAATCGACAGGGCCGCCAACTCAGAGACACGCCGAACAGAGGTAATAGCCACCAAGAAAGCAACCTTCTGAGTGAGAACCGAAAGAGCAATATTCTGTAGTGGCTCAAAAGGAGGACCCTGCAGAGCCGAAAGAACCAAATTCAAATCCCAAACAGGAACTACAGCCTTCCGAGGGGGCCGCACATGCGGTCTTAACCAGCGGGGGTAAAGCAAAAGACCTCTGGAAGAAAACCGGCAGAGCAGAAAACTGTCCTTTCAAAGTATTAAGCTGGAACCCACGATCCAGATTATAATGAAGAAACTCCAAAATCCTGGGTATAGAAAAAACCCTACAAGTCAAGGCCCTAGCCTCCCACCAATCAATATAGGACCTCCAAGTCCTATAGTAAATGCCAGAAGAGGACCGCTTCCTAGCCCTAATCAAGGTCTGAACAACAGCCTCAGACAAACCTTCCTCCTTCAAGATGAAGGTTTCAGCAGCCAAGCCGTCAAAGCCAGCGTTTGTAAATTGGGGTAAAGTAGTTGACCCCGAGATAGCAGATCCGGCAACAAGGGAAGCCGGTACTGATCTACGGCCAGCCTCACAAAGTCTGTGTACCAAACCCTTCTTGGCCACCTTGGAGCCACCAGAATCGCTGGTGCCCCTTCTAGAACCAGTTTGCAAACTACCTTGCCCAGCATGGAGACGGGCGGAAACCGGTACAGAAACCCCAGATCCTTCCAAGCAAGGGACAAGGCATCCACTGCCAGAGACAGGGGATCCCGAGAAAGAGACACAAAGGCCGGAAGTTTGTGATTGTGCCTCGAGGCAAAGAGATCCACCTCCGGAGTCCCCCACTTGCGGCAAAGATCCAGAAAAACCTCAGGGTTGAGAGACCACTCTCCTTGGCGAGAGGATCCCCTGCTCAGAGAATCCGCCTCCGTGTTTTCCACTCCCGGAATGTATACTGCCGAAATGCAAGGAACATTGCTCTCCGCCCAGTGTAGGATCAGAGAGACTTCCCTGAGGGCACTCCTGCTGCGAGTCCCTCCTTGGTGATTGATGTAAGCTACCGCCGTTCGGTTAACTGAACGAACCTGAACCGGTAGACCCTGTGTGAGCTCAGCCGAGCCAGAACCAGTCAGATGGCTCTGAGCTCCAAGACATTGATGGGGGTGTGAGCCTCCTTAGGACCCCACACCCCGCTGAACTGATGACTTTTCCAATAACCTCCCCAGCCCGACAGGCTGGCATCCGTGGTAACAGTCTCCCAACAAGGGACCAGAAAGGATCTGCCCTTCAACAGGTTGCTCGATTCCAGCCACCACCGAAGGGACTGCCGAACCCTGGGAGACATCCTGAAAGGTTGATCCAATGACTGCGGACACCTGTCCCAATGCGTCAATAGGTGAAGTTGAAGAGATCTCATGTGAAACTGTGCAAACGGTACCGCCTCGAAGGAGGATACCATCAAGCCCACCAGTTTCCCCTGTCGGATAGAGGGACAGGGACTGGCCAGAAGAAGGCGGATCAGACCCTGAATCCCCTGCACCTTGGTCTGGGGCAGAAACACTCTGGCCTGAATGGTATCCAGATTCATGCTCAGAAATGAAATCACACGAGACGGAGAGAGAGAAGACTTGGGGCGGTTGATCACCCACCCGAACCTCTCCAGGGTCGACACCACCTGGTGGGTGTCCAGCTCCGCCTGACGGAGGGAAGAAACTGAGATCAACAGGTCGTCCAGATAAGGCACAATGCGAAAAATCGGAACATGCAGATACGCATCCTTGATGTCTATGGATGTCATAAAATCCCCTTGGCGAAAGGAATTGATAGCCGAGAGCAGAGTCTCCATGCGGAACTTTTTGACTAAACCTGTTCCGAAGCTTGAGATCTAGAATGGGTCTCACCAAACCCTCCTTTTTGGGAACCGTGAAAAGGTTGGAGTAGTAACCCCTGCCTCTCTCCGACAGAGGCACCGGTCATATAACCTCCATGTCCAGAAGGTTTTTCACTGCTAACAGGAGCCCCTGTGCAGCCTGAGGGTCAGAGGGCACCCGAGACCTTAAGAATCTTGGGGGCGGCCAGTACTCGAACTCCAGTTTGTACCCGGAGGAGACCACTTCAAGGTCCAATTGTACGTGACCTCCCGGGCCCAGACCTGGAAGAAGAGCCGCAGCCGTCCCCCCACCCTTGCGGGTGAGGGCGTCCCTTCATTGCGGAGCCGGTTTAACGGCAGGCTTGGGCTTGGAACCCCAGGCAGCCGCGGGACGTGCCCGACCTCTGCCCCTGTTCCAGGACGAGCCCCTGGCATCCGAGAAGGCCAAACCCCTCGAAAGGGCCGGCGCCGTTTCCTCCGCTGAGGTAACTTACCTCCCTTAGCAACAGCATCCAATTTATCTCCAAACAGCCATGAACCCAAGAAGGGAAGAGCTGTGAGCGGCTTCTTGGCTCCAACATCCGCTGTCCACTGGTGGAGCCAGACCAATCTGCGCATAGCCACCAGTAAGGCTGAAGTCCTACTACACACGACAATGGCATCTTCCATAGAAGCCATGAAAAGATCCATGAACAATTCGCATTTCTTAAGGATAGCGAACTCAGCGCCAGCTGGATCAAACTGAGCGTTATTCAGCCAGTCCCTGATAAGAGACCTGGTAGCAAGCGACACCAGGGCAGATGCACTAACAGGCCGCAGGGCCGAGCCCACGTTGGCAAATGCGTGGCACGCCATCTGATCAAGGAGCTTATCCTCGCCATCCTTAAGGGAAGTGGCATCAGGGGTGTTTAGCACAGAAGAGTTGGTCAAACCTAAAACGGGGGCGTCGACCTCGGGAGGAGAAGACCAGCGCTTAACCGCCTCCACTGGAAAAGGATATTTCTTATCTCATCCCTGAGGCACACCAGGAAGCCGACTGGGCCTCTCCCATTCCCTAAGGATCAATGCATCAAAATGACCCTGGGTAGGGAATTCCAGACGGGGCTTGCAGGCCCCATAAAATTCCCCCTTCTTAAGAGGGGACGCCTCAGGCGGTTCAATATCCAACACTTCCAATAACAGTGACAAAACAGTGGCCATATCTACGGCATCCCCCAGCGCCTGCCCGACATCAGCATCACCAGACTGTACATAGTCAGCCTCTGCTTCCTGATACAGTTCCCCCTTAACAGGGAATAATGCAGAAGTTCGTGGAGATTACCCACATGTCATGAAGATCGAAGTGGAGGTGTATGGCACACTTAGAATAGAAGCTGGAAGTTATGACAACCTTATCTGTACAACATTAGTGCTGCCCTACAACGTAAGTGCTGTTTGATTATTATATGAATGAGTAAATGCCATGATATTTATTAATGATTTCAAATGATGTCATATTAAGTGGCATCATTGATGGTTATATGTAAATATATCTATTTAGGTCCACTTTATGGTAACCAAGAACGAAATGTGCTCATTTAGTGGATGAATTGACATTTTTAATATGAACCATAAGAGAGTCTTTGCTGAAGTATTAATAAGACAATTTTAAGAAGTGAACAAGCAGCATGAACTTTTTGCCGTGGAACCAAACTAGTATGATACTAATTTAACCATTATAGATAGAAGATATTCCCAATGAACCCCTATTTGGAACGTTATAATACATTAAAATAATTCAATGAATTGATACTTGTATTACCAGTGTTTTGGTTGATCGGCAGAGGCAGGTTGTGTGAAGACTTGTCATAATTACGAATGCAATCGAAATCTACCGGGACCCTCGGCACCACCCGTCTATCCCAAGAATCTGAGAAGGCCCTAATTAGAAAACTCCAGTTAGTCTTAACGGTAATGTCCCTCCAGGAAAGCTTAGCCACTTTCCCTCCCTAAAAAGGAAATACAAACCGAGTAATAAAGCCCCACCCCTTCCCCTGGACCCTCAGTGTTTTTAGGCAATCATACAGGAATAATCCGAGACCCGAAGGGGAAAAAGACAAGAAGAAACACCCATGCAACCAAGCCAGAATAGGCATGAAAAAAATGGGGTGGGATGTAGGACACGGTCATGGAGAACTATTGGAAAAACTGGGGTTTTCCCCAAGCGTCCTCCAGGATGGCTTAGCCACAGAAGGCAAGCAAACACCCTACCTCAGGGTGGGCAAACTGCCTGTAGAACAGTCTTTCTGAATGTCTACCTTGTAGTCCCTCAGGAAGGTGTGTGGTGAAGACCAGGTGGTGGCCTTACATATTTCCTCCAATGAGATGCCACCATTATAAGCCCAAGAAGCTGACACTGCCCTAGTAGAAAGAGCTCTAATACCTAAGGGGGCGGGGCACTCATTGCTTGATAGGCCAGAGCTAAAGCATCTCTGATCCATCTTGCTACGGATGCTTTGGATGCCTGCAACCACTTGTTCTTCCCCCCAAAAGGAGAACAATAAATTATCCGACTTTCTCAATTGTTGTAATTTGTAAATACAGGAGAACCAGTTTTCTGGCATTTAGGAGCTCTAAGGACCTGTCCTCCTGATCTGACTGAGCAGGCTCTACTGCCAGCAACACGGCCTCCTGTTAGCTGTGAAATTTTAAGGTTATTTTAAATAAATATAAGTGATATGGTCTGTCTGGTAACTTTCTCAGGCAGGGTTCTCTAACAGAGAGGACATGCAGGTCACTAACCCGCCTGGCCCATGCGATTGCTAGGATGAAAGTAATCTTCAAGAATAGCATCTTTAATACTGTGTCCTTAATGGTTCCAAGGGGGGGGGGGGGGCGTTAGTCCTTGAAGAACTAAAGACAAATCCCAACCCCAAAATATTTTGGCCTTTAAAAAGGTTGTTTCCTAGAAATATGTTCCTCCAGAAAGACTGAAAAGTCTGAACCTTGAGGGTGCTTAAACCGGACCTTCACCATGATTTATTGAAAAGCCCAAACCCTTAAAAAAACTATCCCCCAGCATCTAAAATTAATATATTTAAAGTTTTTAGTCACTCTAGGATACGGGTGCTGCCATCTTGACTGAGAAGCATCACACTTACTGAGGAGAGGAGAGTGGGATAAAGTACAGGGGGCAGGTTATAGCCGTGCTTTGCTAAGACAGAGCAGAGCTGGGGTCAGGAAAAGGTCAGCAATCCCAGAATGCAGAGCAGCACAGTCAGAAGGCACTTCCTGTTTGCAGGCTGCCTGATGTTCCATGAGCTGCCATCTTGGATGTTTAAAGACTCATAAAATGCAGTAGATGCAGGTAGGATGATTTTTAATGTGAGCAATCTGTATGTACATGGTGGGGGAAACATATACGATTCTTATTCAGGATGAAGGTCAGCTTTAAGGCTAGGCCTAAACTCATGACCTTCCTGTAGAAATTCTAAAATCGAAGCTCAATCTTCTTCAAGGTGAAGGATCGGTATCTTTTCCATACCTTACAGTAGATCTTTCGTGTCACTATCCACTAGACGGAAATAACCCCTTTTTTCTTAGTAAGCACGATTCAGAGTCCATACTCCTAATTTTAGGGACTGGAACTGTGGATGGAGAATTGGGCCCTGGCATTTGGAAACTCCCACAGAAGCCATGGAGGCTCTACTGACAGGACAGGAGGGAAAATCATGGTCTCCTGGCCCAATGTGGCACAATCAAGAGAACCTTGGCTTGCTCTCATTCGATCTTGGGACTAAAGGTAACAGCCTCATTGGGGGGAATGCACAACAAAGGCTGAATTCTCCCCACTTGCTGCATGCATCCAGACCCCAAACCACTGGATCTCTCCTGAAGGAGAAATACTTCCGGCACTTGGAATTCAGGTTGCGGTCAAACAAATCTATGTTTTGTTGCCCCCACCAAGTCACTATCTAGGCAAACACCTGCTGATGTAGCACCCATTCTTCCTGGTCTATTCTTACTCTGCTCAAGAAGTCTGCCTCTATATTTAAGTCCACTTTTATGTGGATCACTTGGATGGACCATTCCCCTCCAGGCTCTCCAACAGGAATTTGGTCAATCTGGAAAGTTCCCGAGATCTTGTTCCTCCCTGGTGGTTTAGAAAGTTAGCTACCGTTACGTTGTCTGAGGAGTCTAACCAGTACTTCCGTCTCTAGTTCCCTCAGAGCTTCCTTTACGGCTAAGAGTTCCCTGAAGTTGGAAGACTTCTGGGCCGTGGCTCTTGTCCCCATCCCCTGAAAGTATTGCCCTTGGCAATGAGCTCCCCAGCCAAAAGGAACTTGCATCTGTTGTTACCACTATGAGTTCTATCTGGTGCCAAGGCTTACCACCTGCCACATTCTCTGACAAGGTCCACCATACCAGACTTTCTTGGACATGGCACTAAGGCGACTAACCAATCCAGGGAAGTTTGATCTTTGTCACATGAAAAACATAAAGAAGGCCAGCATAGGACAAGAATGGAGCTGAGCCCAGGGAACTGCTGGTATGGAGGTGGTCAGACAGAGTATAGCCAGAATCTGTCTCAAAGAGATTGCCTTGCCGGAGAGAACTTGTTTCACATACTTTTCCGTTCTGGCTATGGGAAGAAGGATATGCTGGGGTCAGGGTATCTATCTCGTACCCAAGATAAGTGCATCTATTTTAGGGATGAGGCTGGATTTTTTTAGATTTAATATCCAACCTAACCCCTGGAGACAAAGTAAGTTCTGCAAGGTGCTAGGAGGGAGGACCTGTTCCTCACAAAAAAAAGCAGGTTGTCCAAATAAGCCATGATGTTCACCCAATGAAGAACCATCGCTTCTGATAGAATCTTTGTAAAGATTTGAGGTGCCAAAGAAAGGTCAAATGGCAGAGCCCGATATTGTCAATGCTTCACCTTGCCTTCTAGCAGGATTGCGAACCTCAGAAACCTTCTTTGACCAGGACGGATAGGAATGTGGAGGTAGGCATCTGGTAAATCGACTAACACCATCAGTGCCTCCATCTGTAATATGTCTCTTATAGGAATAAAATTGATTTAATCCTGAATTTTTGGTACTTTATATTGCTGTTTTTCAAATTTAAAATCATGCAGAACTTTCTCGAAGGTTTTTGAACCAGGAAAACATGAGAGTACACCCCTTTCCTCCTTTGGAGACTCGGAACTGGTTTTAGCACTGCCTTGTGATAGAGTTCTGTAAAGATAGACGGTAAGGCTTCTCTCTCGCCCTTTCACTCCTGAAAAGTTTTTAATAAAAAAAGGGGGTTTGGGAAACCTCCTCTCAGGCAGGAGTTTTCCTGCCCCTGGAGGTCTGCCAAGGCCTTCTGATTTCAAGCATTTTGATCTCTCGCTGAGGATACCTTGGTTTCTTGTTATTTATTATTATTCTTTTAACCGGAAAAGTATTTATTTTTTCTGAATAACGGGAAAAAACTGAATCTAACTCTGTGCCATACAGAGATTACCCTTGAAGAGAAGCCTACAAAGGTGCGACTTAGATGCCTGGTCTCCCCGCCATGTTTTGAGCCATAGAGCCTGCCTGGCCTTGTTAAAGGGTCTCAGAATCCTGAGAATGACCACCATCCCAAGTTGTTGAACTGCGGCCATTGCCCTTTAGTACAGCCGCCATTGCCCCCCTGCTTCCGCCAAACCTTTTGCTTGTTTCTCTACTGTGCATCTCCTTTCCCTCCTTAGCCCCCAGCAGAGAAACTCCAGTTGCTCCTTCCTGCAGCATTCTGGCGCCATTTTGGGTGCCTAAGGACGACGTCATGCACATCCGGCACAATGAAGCCCCCCCCCCCCCCCGAACTAGAGGAGATGTCACACGCCCCTTACCTTCAGCGCTCTCTCTAACCAGATAAGATGGAAACGCCTCCAGCCCACCTGCCCTCCTAATGGCTGGAAGTGCCCCCCTGCTATATTGTACAGCAAAACTATAGTAATTTTTTACCATAGTTCCGCTTCAAAGCAGACTTACAGGCGAAAATTTTGTTAAAGATGTTTTTCAGTCAAAAAACAACAAAGAACTAGATCTTCTCAACAAAGGAATCGAATACGGCCCCCCAGCAGATCTGAACGAATTTGAAGCTTACATCGACTTACTCAAGTTCACCAGAAAGCTCAACATCACAAAATTCTTCACAGACAAATCTATTGAGGTAACCCGCAACCCTACAGATACCACACTACCAAGCGACCAAACAAGTTTGCCGGTCCAACACAGCAGCCTCAGGAACAACTCCACCTTTAACCCCCAAGACCAAACAGGTGCAATCAACGTTTTCAAAGAATTGGTAACCAGAGACCTGAGAGAATTGACAATCAAAAAGAAACAGAAATCATCTAACACAAGGAAAAACGAACTCAGAACCATCAAAGAACTCAAACAAAACTCCAACATCATCATCAAACCAGCAGACAAGGGAGGGGGCCTTGTGATACTGGATTAAAGTGGACCAACACCCAGGATTTTGACTATCCTGGGTCTTGGTCCACTTCGGTGGGGTGCCCCGCTGTGTGAAACCCCCCCGAACCCCCCGAAAAACTCACCTCTCCCCGCGCCGACGGACAAGCCGCGGACAAGCGGCTCCTCCGCCGCCGCCTCCCGCGCGTCACTCTTGACGCGCGTGTGCCCGCGCCGGCCATTCACAGACGGTAAGGAGTTTGGGGTGTTTGGGGGGGTTTCACCCCCCTCCCCGCGGGACATCCGAGATCGGGATGTCCCGCGGGGAGGGAGGTGATCGGCCCGGGAATCTTATAGATTCCCGGGCCGATCACCCGTGGGTGTTGGTCCACTTTAAACCAAACCCACAGACTACTTGCAGATACCGACACATACGAGAAATTGAAACAAAATCCCACTAGTACCTATCAACTTAAACTAAAGGACCTCATAAACAAAGGCAAACAGAGGTTCTGAACAAACAGGAATTCAACTATCTCAACCTGAGCACCCCAAGGATCTCTACCCTCTACCATCTACCAAAGATATATAAGAACAAGGAAGCACTGCCAGGAAGACCTATCGTAAGCGTGAATGAATCACTAACCAGCAGATTGGGCCAATACATCAACCACTTACTGCAACCAAAAAAACAAAAATCATACCTAAAAAGGACTCAGCAATGTTCCTACAGGACTTAAAACAATACGAAAACACCCCCCACTATGTACTAGCGACTGCAGATATAAGCTCTCTATACACCATCATCCCCCACCAGAAGGGTCTGGAAGCAGTAAATTTTTTCCTCGAAAGAGAAAAAAACCCTTCCAACGGAGCAAATCCAGTTCATTCTAGAATGCCTCGAATTCTCCCTCCACCACAATTATTTCTGGTTTGAGGGGGACTACTACCTACAAAAAAAATAGGAGTAGCCATGGGAGGCAAATTTGCTCCAAGTGTGGCCAACCTCTTCATGGCACTCTGGGAAACCCAAATCATGGAGACGTTCAAACCAAAAGAACTGATATATTACAAATGCTACATAGATTACTGCATCTTCCTTTGGGATGGGACAGAAGAGTCTCTCACCACCTTCCTGAACCAACTCAACGATAATGACATAACAAAGTTCACCCATGAATTAAGCACTAGTGAAATCCCCTTCCTTGACATCCAAGAGGACAACAAGATCAAAACCTGCAACTTCTTCAAAGAAACCGACAGAAATAGCTACATCCCAATAAGCAGATGCCACCACCCGACCTGGATGAAAAACATCCCAAAAGGACAGTTCCAAAGGATAAAAAGGAACTGCTCAGACGAAAACACCTTCTTGCAGCAAGCCACGACCATTAAAAAATGATTTATAGAAAAAGGATACAACGAAAACCACCTGGATAAAATAAAAGAATATTTCAGCACACAGCCTAGAATCACCAACCTGAATGAAACCACAGCCCAAAGAGAACAAGTCACCTTCATCACCAAGTTCAACAAAGACTAAAAAAAACAGAAGCCATTATCAGAAAACCTTGGGGAACCCTAAAAACAGATCCCACCCTACGGAACATCATTGGCGAAAAACCAAGATTCATCTACAGGAAGCCCAAAACCGTCACAATACATTACGTCTAGCGTAATAAACCCACCAGAAACTGCAACACCAGCACACAACAAATTCACAAAATGCAGAGACTGCCATGGTTGCAAACTGACTATGCAAAATAAACCTCCGGCACACACAAAGAACCACTTTACCAATCCAATCTCAGGCAAAGAGTACAGAATAAAAGATCTTTCCTGCAACACCGCTGGGGTCATCTACTGCCTTCAGTGCCCCTGCAACCTCCTATACATAGGACGAACGAAAAGACAATTCAAGGTCCACCTAAATGAACATATAAGGAACATCAAAATACAATTCTGTGAAACTCCCCTGTAGAATTGTTTTTGTATCCCTCCAGTCCAGGCCATCCGGATATCTTCACGATTGGGTGTTCCGCCACTAGGGGGGCGTTTGACTGCAAGATCAAAAGATGTAGCTCCTCCCGGCCCCCTATAAATGCAGCTGCCCGTCTATCATTCCCCAGTGGTTTAAAAGCAGTACACAACAAAAAGGGCAGGCCGGGAGGCCAAAACAAAAGATAAGAGGCCATGTTACGTCACATAGCCTCTGCTTGTACTCTCTCGAATGCAAAAAAATAGAAAAACTAGAACTAGGGTCCTATGAGCAAAAATGGTTCATCACCATAACAGGCATGCAGGACATAATGAACACAAAGGCAGGGTGGGATGGTCTGGACTGGATGGATACAAAAACAATTCTACTGGTGAGTTTCACAGAATCCCATTTTTCTCCTCCATCCAGTCCAGGCCATCCAGATATTTTCACGATTGGGTCATCCAAAAGCAGTGTTCATATGGGGGGATTCCCAGTGCGGAACAGCATGTAGTTCATTTCACTACCGCCTGAAGCACCTTTCGGGCAAAAACGGCGTCAGCTGAGGCCCTGACATCCATCTTGTAAAACTTTGTAAAAGTATGAACTTTGTAAAAGGAAGGTAGGAAAACTTCTTCATTAAAGTGAAAAGGAGAAACGACCTTAGGCAAAAAATCAGGTTTAAAACGAAAAAATACCTTATCCCTGTGCAACTCAAAGTAGGGTGGTTTCATACAAAGCGCGGCCAGCTCTGATACACGATGCAACGAGGTGATCGCTACCAGAAAGACCACTTTGGGAGTCAACATCGACAATGCAGTATTGCTCAATGGCTCGAAGGGATGACCCTGGAGAGCAGACAGCACCAGATTCAAGTCCCACACCGGTAATACTGACTTACGCAGTGGCCGGACATGGGTAATTCCCTGGAAAAAAGTCTTAATCAACCTATGGTTGGCAATGGATCTCTGGAAAAAAATGGCTAAAGCCGAGACCTGACCCTTGAGGGTGCTCAACTGGAGGCCCAAGTCTAAAACGTGTGGTAGAAACTCCAGAATCCTAGAAGCAGAAAATTTCCAGCAAGGAAGGCTCTGGACCTCGACCAAGTGATATAGGCCCGCCAAACTCTGAAGTAGATCATGGAAGAGGACTTCTTTCGTGCCTGAATCATTGTGTGAATAACCGTGGCCGATAAACCCTTTCTCCGTCAGGATTGAGGTTTCAACAGCCAGGCCGCCAAAGCCAACGTCCGTAAATTCGGGTGCCGTAGCGACCCCTGTGTGAGAAGATCTGGATCGTCGGGCATGATGTAGTGATCTACTGACATCCGAACTATGTCTGCAAACCAGCTCCTTCTCGCCCAACGAGGAGCCACCAGAATGGCTGGCACCCGTCCTGGGCTATCTTGCACAGCCCAGGAGCGGAAATGGAGGGAATGCATACAGAAATTTGAACTCCGTCCAAGGGATCACCAGAGCGTCTGTTGCTATGGCCAGAGGATCTCTTGAGAGAGAGACAAACCTTGGAAGCTTGTAATTGTGTCTGGACGCAAACAGATCCACGTCTGGTTGACCCCAGCGGAGACACAGAGCCTGAAAAGTCTCTCTGCTGAGGGACCATTCCCCCAGGCGCAAGGAACTCCTGCTCAGGGAGTCTGCCTCCTGGTTTTCCACCCCGGGGATGTAAACCGCAGAGAATATTCTCCTCTGCCCAAGGCAGAATCCGGGTTACCACCTTGAGGGATCTCTTGCTCCGAGTCCCGCCATGGTGGTTGATGTAGGCCCCGGCTGTCCAAGCAGACCTGTATCGCATGGCCATTTAAATGGGGAGTCAAGCGTAGAAGAACCAACCGGATTGCTCTCGGCTCCAAGAGATTTATTTAACTGGTTCTCCTGTGGACCCCACTGACCCTGGATCTTCTGGGTCTGCCAAACGCCTCCCCAGCCTGTAAGACTGGCATCCGTGGTAACTATCTCCCAGTGGGGAGTCAGGAAGGACTTGCCCACCAGCATGTTCTGAGAGTCCAACCACCACAAGAGGGACTGCCTGGCCAGGGGGGACAGCGCAAATCCTTGTTCCAGAGATTCCTGCGACCGATTCCAGCCGGTCAGCAGGTTCAACTGTAGAGGTCTCATGTGAAATTCGGTGAAGGGCACTTCCTCGAAGCACAACACCATTAAGCCCACCAATCTCATTCCCAGACGTACAGACGGCTGTTGACAAGCCAGCAAGGCCTGCACTTGTGTCTGGAGTCCCAAAACCTTCAGCTGTGGCAGAAAGACCTTGACCTGAGCGGTGTCTATCGCCATTCTCAATAAGGATCTCACTGTTGAAGGCGTAATAAACGACTTGGGGTAATTGGCTTAAAGGAGCCACAGCACTCAACCCTGTTAGCTTGCAGGCCATCCTATAATCTGTCTCTAAACTTGGTTAAAAACAGAGGACTCGGTCACACACATCTGCAGAAGTATGCTTAAGCTGCACCACTACGCCAAAGTGCCTCTGTGGGGTGCAATCCTAACTCTAATCTCTGAGAGCCCATTTGGGACATAGAGTGCAATAGATAAATTGGGAGCAGGCTTACCTGAGGTTGCCCTAAACCTCTCAATGGTCTGAGCGGCTGCCACCCCCCCCCCTTTGTTTCTTTTGGACTTGGGGAAATTGATCCCCCAACCGAAGGCTTCCAGGGTTGACAGTACAGTCCGGGTGTCGCTCACGGCCTCCTGAAGGGACCGGGCTGGAATCAGAAGGCCGTCTAGATAGGGTAGTACCTGAATGCCCTGATTCCTCAGGATAGCCATGATGCCCACCAGCACCTTGGTGAACACTCGGGGAGCTAAGGATATGTCGAAGGGGAGTGCCACATACGGGTAATGTTGATCCTCCAGAGCAAATCTCAAGAACTTCTGATGTCCCTGGAAAATTGGGATGTGCAGATAAGCATCCCTGATGTCCACCGTGGTCATGAAGTCGCCGGGCCGAAGCGATCTCACCGCCGACCGCATTGTCGAAGGGGAGTGCCACATACTGGTTTGTCGAAGGGGAGTGCCACATACTGGTAATGTTGATCCTCCAGAGCAAATCTCAAGAACTTCTGATGTCCCTGGAAAATTGGGATGTGCAGATAAGCATCCCTGATGTCCACCGTGGTCATGAAGTCGCCGGGCCGAAGCGATCTCACCGCCGACCGCATTGTTTACATGCGTAAATGTCTGACCTTTACAAATTTGTTGAGACCCTGCAGGTCCAAGATCGGCCGCAGCGTTCCGTCCTTCTTGGGAACAGTGAACAGGTTGGAGTAGAACCCCTGACCGTGTTCCTGCCGGGGTACAGGGCAAATCACACCAATCCGCAGGAGGTGTTGAACATCCGTTCTCAAAGCCTGAGCTTTTAGCGGGTTTCGGGATATCCTTGAACATAGTTGAACATAGAACACAATTTTGTGGGTGGCCTGGCTGCCAAACCTATCTTGTAACCGGAGGACACCACCTCCTGAATCCACCGATCTGAGACGTGATGTCTCCAGATCTGAGCAAACAGCAGAAGCCGTCCCCCCACCCATATGGGTGAGGGCGCCCCCTCATGCCTGAGTAGGTTTGGCTGGGGGTTTGGGCTTAGCTCCCCAGGAGGAGTTGGACCGGCTGAGGGACCTACCTCTGCCCCAGGTATCTCTGCGGGCACCTGGAAATGAAGATCCTCTTCCTCCCCGAAAGGACCGATAAGAAGAGGAGTTTTGAAAGGACCGAGAAGGCTTTCTTCTCTGAGGGAGCTTACCATCCTTGACCAAAAGGTCCAGGTGCTCCCCGAACAGCCGGCTTCCCACAAAGGGTAGACTTGTGAGGGACTTCTTGGCAGCCGCATCGGCCGACCACTGCTTCAACCAGAGCGAGCGGCATAAAGCAACAAGTAAGGCCGAAATTCTGGCATCAAGCCTGACCACATCATCCATGGCAGTAACAACAAAGCCGATGAAGTCCAAGCAAGCCTTGAGTTCCTTATACTCCCCCGCCCGCTTGCGAGCCTTAATAAGATCTTATAAAAATGTGTAAGGTATCAAACACGGAAGAAAGCAAACTCCCCATATCATCCGGGAGGCAAGAATCCTCGTCCGAGGAGGAACCAGAGATGCTCCGCTGCTGAGAGTAAATCATCTGGCAACTCACCTTCCTCCGCAGATCCCAAGAAATCATAGAAATCATCATCCGAGTAAATCGGCTCCAGATGCCGCTTCTTACTCGAGGCCATCTTAAGGGCTGTCACGAGATCTGCTTCTCGAGACTAGCCAGCCTGTGCGCAAAATCAGCATGAGACCCTTTGCTGGCTCCCCCTTCACTAGGGGCTGACTGCAGCAGCAGAGGGTCCGGAGAGGCTGATGGTAATACAGGGCTGGGGTCAGGAGCAACCGCCCGCTGATGGTCCAAAACAATGCCTCTGGCCCAAGTGGGACAGATAGTGCTGATTCTGCCCAGAGGATTCCTTCTGCACAAGGGGCCTGTCCTGCCAAATGGGGCGCCCGGCTCACTATCCCCTGATGCCTCCATTATGGGGATTGTGAATAATAATATTCAATGAGGCTACTAGACACTAACGGCCTAAGCCTAATAGCCGATGCCTCTAATTAGATAGATAAGAGAGCGGAGACCGCTCCTCGCTGTACAGCCAGTGAGGAGCTCTCAGTGCTCAGTCGCACCAAAAACACATGCAGCGCACACACAGTAATAAAGCAGTGGGGGGACATACATAATAGAATACATACGAGTGGTTCCCCATCAGGCTCACCATAAAGCCTGTGGCCGACTACCTTTTAATAAGAAGGTCTGCGGCCCAGAGCATGTGCTCTGCCGAACGCCACAGACCCGGCGTTCACCCTACCGTCACGGATCCCTGTAGCAGCCAAGGGCTGGGAGGCAGGAGTAGGTCAGAAGGGATCCACGGGAATAGGGTCCTGCATCGGCCGACAGGCTAGGGGGCCCTGCTCTGCTGCCAAAGTCTGAGAGAGTGAGTAACAATCTTATGCAGCCAACTGCAAGATGAACAACTGGGGAATGATAAACGGGCAGCTGCCTTTATAGGGGGCCGGGAGGAGCTACATCTTTTGATCTTGCAGTCAAGCGCCTCCTTGTGAAGATATATCAATCGTGAAGATATCGGGACGGCTGGACTGGATGGAGGAGAAAAAAAGGACTCCCTACCCACAGTGTATCCGCACACTTCCGTAACAAACACAACCAAAATCCCAAGGGACTAGAATTCTGGCTCATTGAGAGAATCACCCCCAGCTGGAGGGGCTCGTACCTACTAAGAGAACTATCAAAGAGAGAAACCTATTGGATCTTTGAGCACAACACCATGACCCCACATGGACTCAACTGCTTTCTAGAAAATAACCCCACGGGTTATCTAACACTAATCACAATTACACTCTTCCCTCTTATATGTCTCTACCCGTCTTATATGATTCTACCAGTGTCACAGCTGAATTCTGAATTCAGCCATTCAAACCAACACAAATAGATCTGCTCAGGCTGATATAAAAAACGCAGGTATTTCACCCAGCCAGCTCATCTACTACATTTATTTATTTATTTATATAATTTTAATTTTGCCAGCAAGCTAATCTTTTACATAGTTTTCAAAGCTTCCACAGCTCAAGCAAGAGAAAACCGCAAAAATGCCACTCACCCAGCAACTTGTTACAACTGTAACAAACACAATGGGCAGCACGCTAACTCATTACAAAGTATCAGTCTGGAGCCTCCAGAGCTCAGACTGCGAGAAAACCGCAATGTCAATCACCCAGACCAAGTGTTACATTTGTATCTAGAACAAACCTTGGCAGCACGCCAATGTATTACAAAGTGTTATACTAAAGCCTCCTCAGCTCAGGCTGGGAAAAAAAAACGCAAAATGTCAATCACCTAGCCCAAATGTTACTTTTGTAACTTTTCACAACCTTGGCAGTACGCCTAGTTAACAGAAAGTAACCAACCAATTACAATGTATCCAGCGCACACGCGCTCTGAAACAACTACTGACTGAAACTACTTCTCCCAGTAACAAACAACCAATAAAAACGCTGGGCCCCTAACCCGTCCCCGATCACCTTGACAAGGTCATAGACGAAACAGCCGTCGGTGAACCGATTTTCTATCGATTTTATAAAAGCTTTTCAAAGACTTAAATCAGGCAAGAACTTTGCCACTTTCCAGCCGCCTTTGTGGCTTCAATTTTAAACCCAGCCACGAACCGGATCTACTCTCTGCCTGCCCGTCCGCCGCCTTACCTACGGTCGCCAGCTCAGATCGGACTACCCAAGGCAGCCAGACCAAAGTCCCCTACACTTCTCCAGCCCAGAGGAAACCTCAGCACTGCTCCTGCCTGCGTCCTCTGCAATAACCGACTTTTCAGTTTTTTCACCTGCACCCTCTGCACTACAACTAATACCACAGCAGTGCGCATCAACCGTACTATTTTTCCTACCAATTCTGATCAACTTACTGAAACTGTAATTCATACAATTTCCTTGAATTCGTTTTCCAATAATTAAAAGGATACAAGTAAAACCACAGCCAATCCAGGCTGTGGCAGGGAGTAAAAAAACACAGTATATACTGTACTAATTGTTGCATCAATTTTAATCAACTAACCGAAACTGTAAGTCATACAATCTCCTTATATTCGTTTTACCTTTAAATTACAATTTTTTCGCATTTCCCCCACAACGGTTTCAAGCCTCACAACACATCTAAAATCAGAACATTAAAGCAGACCTCAACTAATTAATACACACTAACCACTAGAACCTTCTCTGACAATCATCTACCTCAACTCACACCGCCTACCTGGACCTCAGGAACACCGCTTATTTCATTCCAACGCCTACCTACAACCTCTAAACCATCTAGGACCCACCAACCACATTGCTCCAACCCGCTAGAAACTCACCTCGTCCTAAAAAAGGAATCATCCACCACAAACCAGCTCAAAGAACTCAGAATACAGGGCCAATAGTGTAATTAACACTGACCAATCTGTATAACGCTACCTGAGAGGAGAAATCCCTCAGACAGCAAGATTAAAAATTCCAACAATTTTTGAGGCCTAATTAGTCAGAGGCAATGATACCTAGTTGTTTCTGATTTAATTAAAAGGTGGAAACCCCTAAAAAAAAAAAAACTTCACCTTGGTAATAATATTGCATTTATTTATGCATACTTTTATGTATATATACTAACCTATTTTTCCTCACAGGATCCCCCCTTTATTTACTCTCCCTTTTAATCTGCCTTTTTTTATCCACAGCGCACCTACACTAATCTTCTCTCCACCTAGGTCCACACCTAAGTTAGAACAGATTAAACCAAAAAACAACAAAAAGCTATGCTCACCTCGTGTCCCACACAGACCATCCCCCCTGGTCAGGGGCTCCAGCTATTACCTGATCGCTGGATCCATGTTACGCGCTGCCCGTCTGATAGCTTGTCTCTTCCGTGTCCTCTGACATGGACATCAAGTTTTGTTCTTTGACTGAAAAACATCTTTAATTTCCCTTTAAAATGGCGTGGGACAATCAGATTCCTTATAAAGGGGGAGTAGAAATAGTTGTATATTCCAGTGAAGCATGTTTACTATTAATCCTTCTAGTGCCAGCTACGCGAGTCTCACGTAGCCGCCTCTCCTACCGTTGAGTGCCAGCTATGTGAGACTCACGTAGCTGACTTTAAACCCCCACAGAAAAAAAAAGTATAAAAGTTAAAAACTCACCTGACCCCTCGTTGGATTAGGCCGGGTCTTCTCTTCTGCGGCTAGTGGGTGAATTGCCATTAACCCCCGGCACCCCAATTACCTGCCTCCCCAAACCCCGGGGGGGGGGGGCAGAAAAGCCAGGGCCCACAGAGGGTATGTGGGCTTGTAGGCTGCAGGGTGGGGGGGGGGGGGCCCTGCGCCCTGTTCTACAAGCTCCCATAGCTGGTCCCGGGCTGGTTACACTAGGCAGGGGGGACCCCATGTCATTTTTGGGGGATTTTTAAGGGTTTTCAACCCTTACTTCCAGAAAGATGAGCCCACTACAATAAGCTGGGTACGCTTAGAAAGCTTAACGTGTAATTTCAGGGAATTTATGCTTTATTGGGGATATTCCAAATGTAAAGGGTTGTTTTGGTTGAGAAATTGCAAGGTGCGAACTTTGTCTGCAGAGCTGACATTTTCAAGTAAAATTACCTTTATGCACATGCTTTACTTTGGGGTGTTTGGCAACTCTTCCCTTGACAGTACCTATGCATGTTGGGTACCGTTCTGTTCCGGGGATGTTGCTTTTTCGGATTTTACTTGTTTTTTCTTGTTTGCATATAGTTTTTTATTTTAGGAAAATGTGGCTTAGATTCTTTTTTATTTTTTTTAGGGAAACTCTGTGCAACCAAAGAACTGATTGAGGGATTACTTTTAGAAAACTACACCCACATAAACAAGCCTGGTACGCCTAAAAAGCTTGAGGAGTGTACTTCCAGAGAATATATAGCTTGTGGGGGTATTTCAAATGTAAAGAGTTGTTATTCTGGAAAAACTGCAAGATGCGCTAAGTGCTATATACAGTGCATCAATATCAAGCATATAGGCTATGAGAGAATCCAAACCATGAAGTAAACAAAACAATAAATACCTTACAAAGCAAAGTGCTGAGTGCAGATAACCGCTGTAGCCCCCCTCACATAAATAGACCCTGGACGCGTTTCGTGACGTCACCGTCACTTCCTCAAGCACCGTCACTTCCTCTGCTTGAGGAAGTGACGGTGACGTCACGAAATGCGTCCAGGGTCTATTTATGTGAGGGGGGCTACAGCGGTTATCTGCACTCAGCACTTTGATTTGTAAGGTATTTATTGTTTTGTTTACTTCATGGTTTGGATTCTCTCATAGCCTATATGCTTGATATTGATGCACTGTATATAGCACTTAGCACTTTCTTTGACAATTGCACATGTACATTTATATTTTTAATAAGGCTTTAGTTTGTATATAAACATCTGTTCATGAGTTTTTAGCAAATTCACTGGGACAATTAAATAGCCAACTGTATAGGTCCCCCCCTCCCCTACTCCTTGTCAGTAGTATGGACATAATTGTCATATATGTTTTTTAAACGTAAATATTTTAACATGTCTTAGTATGTGATTTAGATGTCAAAATAAACTCTCTTATTACTTAAATACCCCAGAGTGCCATTGTCAGTCTCTGGTCATTTTCCCCCCACCTAGGGGTAGTGGGGCACCCCCTTCTTTTGTCTGGTCATGTTTCTAATGCAGAGCTGGCTGATGGTGGTACAGGATAAGTTAGGTTAATTAAAGCGGACCTTCAGCCTGAATAAGCGCATATATTATATGTTCCCCCCACCCCGTACATACAGATTGCTCACATTAAAAATCATCCTACCTGCATCTACTGCATGTTATGAGCTTTTAAACATCCAAGATGGAGGCTTATGGAGCATCAGGCAGCCTGCAAACAGGAAGTCTTCTGACTGTGTCACTCTGCATTCTGGGATTTCTGACCCCAGCTCTGCTCTGTCTGTGCTAAGCGCAGCTCTAACCCGCTCCCTGTACTTTATCCTGCTCTGCTCGCCTCAGTATGTGATGCTGCCGAGTCAAGATGGCAGCGCCTGTATCCTAGAATCCTGAACAGATTTGCAGCCCGGTGGGGGAAAGAATAAGTGACTAAAAACTTGAAATACATTAATTTTAGATGCTGGAGAATAGTTTTTTGGGCTATTCATTAAATCATGCTGAAGGTCCGATTTAAGTGTGCCTATTAACCAGGACACTCTCTGGCACAGGAGTTGCCAGGTTCGCTTTAAATGGGTACAAAGAGAGCTTAGACAAAATATTATGAACGTTAGAGATTGATAATTCTTCTCTTAAATCTTCACTCAGTCACAAAGGATTACTTACGAAAGGGATATACTCCTGTCCCAAGGCGTGACAGACAGAACTGGAAGAATAACTGAAGGCCACCTCCTCCTCGGCGGTTCCCTCCATTGCTGAGGTCCATCCATCCCCGCTTTTGTTAACAAGCAGTAGGAAGCATGACCCAGGATGGACCGCCGATAAAAAAGTAAACTAACGCAACCTAACATGCGTAACACACAACTTGCTGGAGGTCTAAAGCCATAGCACGTCAGTCAACCCAACAGCGTAACCGTGCAGCTAACAAACAGGCGGATGTTGTGTGACCAAGTGAAGATTAGGAGAAAGGAATTATTACAGCAAGTAATAGATAAAATCCCCCCTCTCTCTTCACTTCACTCAGTGACACAGTATTACTTACAATAGGGACATTCAAAAGCAGAAGGCCTTGGACAGGAAAAAAACAACCCAACCGTAGCTGCACAACAGATAAAGAATGATAAAAGGCTGTTCTCATTACTCCGGTAAAGCTGCCCAGAGCACCATGCAACCAAATGCCAGCATCAGCCAATGTACGCACATCCACATTGTAGAACGCGTGGACAGATGGCCACGTGGCCGCCTTGCAGATTTGCTCAGATGTTACCGGGTATCGAAAAGTCCAGGAGGAGTGGACCTGGTCAAATGAGCAGTGAGCTTGAAAGGGGCGTCCTGCCCCGAGATTGGTAACCTGCAGTCACCACTTGCCTTATCCAGCTACTGATGCTTGATTTTGAAGCTTGGGGGGCCCTTCCATGGCCTGGGCGGAACCGCAAAGATGCAGTCTTTCTGCCGGAAGACGTAGCCGACAGGTAGAACTACGGCCCTGGCCACGTCCAGGAAATGCAACCACTGGGTTGAGAGGGGTTTGGACATAAGGCAAGACAATGTCCTCATTGCTGTGGAAGGATCAGGGGGAGGCAAAATACCACCTTATCCTTGTGAAAATCTAGGTAAGGAGATTCCAGCAACAGTGATGCCAGTTCAAACACCCTGCACAGATGTTATAGCCACTAGAAAAGCCACATTTTTTGAAAGGGTCAACAACAAGACCTTGGACATGGGCTCAAACGGAGGCTGCTGGACCGCTGAGGGAATAAGGTTAAGGTCCCATTGTGGAACCAGAGCTTTGAAGGGGGGCCTGAAACGAGCTTGTATAGTACAAAGAAACAATAGTAAAAGACAACAATCAGTCCACTGCAGCATAATAAAATATTGCAAAATAAGCTCCCGTGTAGTCTCGTTCTTTTGACCATAGAGGCGCCATTGACATCATACTTACTTCTCAGAGGCCACCCCACCCCCCACAAACCCCACCACGCCGGACCACCTGCCAACTGGCGAGGCCCGACCCCCCCTCTTTACGGCACCCATCAACACACTCTCGGGGTCCAACCTCCTTCCCTCAGGACCCCCGCCATGAGACGTTGAAGCAACACAGTGGAAAGAGGTAAAGAAAGAGGAAAAGGAGAGGGACAGGGTAAAGAAGAGACACGGTACAGCACCCTGCAACCTCCCCTACTGATTTGCTTTGACAAGTACCTTAAATTCTGACGAGTACACAAATGTAACCCACTCCGCCCATCTGAGGCCATGCGTCTCTCTTGGCGGGTATCTCCTAGTGGTGGAGCAGAGAGAAGCGTCTCCCCCAAAACCCTCTCCACTGTTTCTTTAACCACTGACCAGAATCTTAGCACTCCCGGGCAAGAGCAGAAAATGTGCTGGCAGTGTGGACAAGAGAGGGGACACCTCTGGGAACCACCTAAGTGTGGCCAGGAGGCTTCAGTTTTTAACTCTTCCAGTGCTGTCTGTCACCACTGGGGACAAGAGTATATCCCTATCGTAAGGAATACTGTGTGATTGAGTGAAGTAAAAGGGTATTTTCTTGGAAATGTAATAGTAAACATATTGTACCGTCATATACTGAAAATATATGGATATGTCCATAATTGTTAAATAGCTTTAGCTTATCACTGCTAAAAAGGTACATGACTGGAATTTTCTCTACAATGACGATGATGCGTGTCTTACACGATTACAGGCCGCGTTTTTGAAGTAACATGGGGAACAGTAATGACAAAAAATGACTACTCACAGCCTGTGCTTGTTTTATAAAATCTAGAATGTCTTCTTTTAGGGCTTGATGGATTTTTGCTGGGCCTTTGTCGTCCCACAGGCAAACTGCATGCACATCCCTAGAACAAAAACACATTTACATCACCATCTAGCTATGTCATCAATAAATATAAGAAAAAGCTCTGACTGCTCATAGAGAACTGCATGCTGGGAAATATGTTCCAGCATGCTCTAGTTAGGGCATATAATGCAGAGAGAAAAGTAAAGTTTCCCTTTACTAGGAATTTAGGGGTCTGTATCCCCCCCCCCCCCCCAACAAAAGCTGCAATCACCAGCTTCTTTGTAGCTGTGCATGCTCTCGAACCCACCCGATCTGAATAGCTGGCCGCAAGCTCAAAAGTGCGGCTGGGAATGGCTTTAGTGGTGGAAAAATACAATTCTGTGAAATACTCACCTGTAGAATTGGTATTATACGTATACAGTACGTCCTGCTCCAGATATAATACTTACACTTGGGTATTCTCCGCCAGATGGCGCTGTGCACTGCAGACATGCAAAAAACAGACTCCTCCCGGCCCTACATATACCCAGGGACCTCCCACAAATCCCCAGCATTGAAAAGCAGTGAAAAAGAAGCCGGGAGAAACTAACCACCCAAAACTGGTAATAACAACAATGATAGCAATCACCATACAGGGGATCCAGAATAATGCAAAAACCAGGGTGGGGTGGAGCAGGACGTACTGTATACGAATAATACCAATTCTACAGGTGAGTATTTCACAGAATTGTATTATTATAGTATACAGTACGTCCTGCTCCAGATATAATACTTACACTTGGGACATCCAATAGCAGTGTCCATAAAGTAGGGTGGGATCCCCAACAAAAAGGCACAGCAGACAGTTAAAAGCACTGTCACCTGGAAACCTTGCTACCAAGAGTGACATGAGCAAAGCTCTAACGTCAACCTCATAAAAACCTTTGAAAGGTATGAACAGAGAACAAGTAGCGGTCTAGCAGACTTGTTCCACAGAAACCTGGTGCCGAAAGGCCCAAAGATACCGAAGCACAAGTAGAATCAGAAGTAAGGCGAGAAGAAGATTCTTCCCCTTAGAGGAATAGGCCTGAGTAACAGCCTGACACGTCCAAAAGCTAACAGTAGCCTTGGCAGAAGCCGAAACCTTTCCTAGGCCCAGAAGGGACGACCCATCCAAGTAAAGACCAGGCCAAAGGCCGCATAATCCCTGGAATCAGACGAAATCAGGCACTTACAGGATGGAGACGCCCGCAAACCCCAAGGGGCAACAGTCCCCCTAAGGTACGAGAGACAATCCAGGAAAACACTTCCAACACCTGTAGAGGGAATGTAGACCCCCTTTTCTCAGCGATACTAGGAATAAGGCCCAGAAGAAAGACAAAGTCTTGAATACATGAACATAAGACACCACCTAAGGCAAAATGACCGGCGTAAAGCGGAACACTACCTCATCTTGGTGTATATATCTATGAACGAGGGCTAGCTAAACAGAGCCGCCCACTCAGGCACACGGCTGACTGAAGTAACAGTCCCTAGAAGGACAACTTGAGGGTAAGAACAGTCAGACAGCATCCGGAATAGGTCCAAAGGGAAGACCCCGCAAGGCAAGCAGAATAAATTCGAATCCCAACAGGGAACATAGAATTACGTGGGGAACGCACATGAGTAACCCCCTGAAAGAAGCCTTAACCAAGGAAACTGAGCAAAAGACTTCTACAGGAAGGCGGACAGGGCAGAACCTGACCCTTCCAAATACCGAGTTGGAGAATTCCAACTCCAACCCATGCTGTAATAACTCTAGAACCCTGGGAACAGAGAACTCCCGACAGGGAAGAGACCTAGACTCACACCAAACAATATGGGTACGCATACCCTAAAATAGATGGAAGAAGAAGAAGCTTGCTCCTAGTCTTCCCATAGTCTCAATCACCAAGACAAATAAGCCTGTCTCCATCAAGATGGATGTTTCAGCAGTCAGGCCGTCTAGGCCAGAGTCTGTAGATCGGGGTGATGTAAAGGGGCCCTGAGCGAGCAGAGCTGGCACTCCCGGCAGAACGCACAGATCTACTGTCCTCAGTACCACGTCTGCGAACCACACTCCACTAGGCCACCCGGGGGCCGCCAGAATCACTGGTCCCCCCTTCCAGAGCAATTTTGCGCAGAACCCTGCCTAGCAGGAGGCATGGAGAAAGACATACAGAACAGAATGTCCTGCCATAACATTACTAAATCATCATGACCACGGCCAGAGAATCCTGGGACAGGGAAACAAGGGCCGAGAGCTTGTGATAGTGACGGGGCACACACAGATCCACACTGGTTGGACCTCATAGTGACACAAGGATTAGCACATCCTGTCGCAGAGGGACCTCCACCGGAGCGAATACCACTGATATGCAGGGAACATTGTCCACCACCCAGATCAGGATCGGAGACACTGCCTGGACGACCCTCCTGCACCGGGTCCCTCCCTGAATATTCAATGTAGGCCAAGACCGTCAGCTAGGCCTAGCTCCCCCGAACAGGCAGGCCCTGAAGAGGAGTAGGCAAGCGAGTTAGCACTAACTTGAATGCTCATAGATTCAAACCTGAATCTGAAGAACCTCGGTGTCCAGAAGACACAGGGAAGAAAAAATAAGCAGTATTGAGCTCCACAGATGGCAAGAAGCCCCTGACGCGCAGGGAGCTGATGGCCGAGCGCAGTGTTTCCATTGCAGAAACCGCCAGTAATTGACGAATTGCTGAAAATCTGTGAGACCAGATTGGGCCAGACTGACCCATCCTTTTTTGGGGAACTGTGGAAAGGTTAGTGCATCGGCCCCTGCCTCTGCCTATTAAGGGCAATCTGCAAGAGACCCCCAGACCCCGCAGGCCTTGCATGGCCTGCACCAGCACCTGAACAGAGGCGGGGACCAGGAGCACCCGGGACCCGATAATCTTGGGGGGAGGCCACGCAGCAAACTCTATCTTGTATTCGGAGGAAACTACCTCCTGAATCCACCAGTCTGAAGCGTGATACCTCCTGGCATGAGCAAGGTGCCGCAGCCGTCCCCTCACCCAGATGGGCAAGGGCGCCCCAACATGCTTGAGGGGATGTTGGTGGAAGACTTAGGCTTAGCCCCGCCAGAGGGGCCAGGGCATTATATGCCGCTCCTGGGGCAGGAGTCTGCACGAGCCCCCAGGAAGGACACCCCTGGTTCTTGCTTTACACTATGGTAGGGAGGGGGAGGGGTTACCCTGCCCCGAGGGGCCGGGACGGCCACCTACGTTGGGGTGAATTGCCCTTATTTACCAAACCGGTCCAGACGGGCCCCAAACAGGCGTTGCCCTCTAAAGGGAAGCCCAGTAAGAGTCTTCTTAGCATCATAGTCAGTACCCCACTGTCGCAGCCAAACCAAGCGACGTATAGCCACCACAAGGACAGAAGTCCTTGCACACATTCTAATGGTGTCATCCAGTGCTAATAGGATAAATTTTACAAATACATCACAACTGGAGTGTGCATTAAACGCATCCCAGGGGAGATACTCAGGGTGATGATCAAGCATCTTTCTGATGAGGGTTCTAGCGGCCACTGCAGTGATGACCGCAGCACAGACCGGGCGCAGCGCCGTCCCTGTACAAGAAAAGGCGTGGGAGGCCACAGATCAATGCACCGGTCCTCAGCATCCCGAAGGGTACTATAAGCAGGGGCTGTAATAAAGGGGGCTTAGAAACCCCTACGATCTGCACATCCACCACGGGGGGTGATGACTAACAATTGACCACCTTAGGGGAAAAAGGGGGTATTTCCTATCCCAGTCCCCTGGGACCCCTGGAATTTACTGGGGAATTCCCATTCCTTGAGTACAAGAGCATGGAAACGAGCCTGCTCTAGAAATTCCAAGCGGGCTGTCGCTGTATGGAAACGCTCCCCTCTCGACTTGGAGGCCTCACCAGGGAGAGAGATAGACAGGACCTTAAAGACCTTAATCAACAAATCTCACACTGGCCTCAGTATTCAGGGCCAGAATCGCCATGACTCCTCGGCCTCTCATCAGATGAGTCAGAGACCAGCTCTCCTTCATCAGAAGGGGTATAGTCACACGGAGTAGTCAACTCCTCAGTTCCCATAGGACAAAAAGAAAAATACCATTTTGTGAATACTCACCTTGTAAAATGGGTATTATAAGTATGTCTCACACCCTGCTTCGGAAGTAGTCATTACACTTGGGTTATGTCCAGCAGAGGGCGAACTTTCTGCAGAGATGACTAGAAAAAAAGGAAGCCCCTCCCTGGCCCATAAATACCTGTGACCCTCCACACATCCCCCAGTATAGAAAAGCAGTAAGGGGACCAGGAAGAGCCAATAAAAACTACAATAAAACAGTAACACCAAAGAGGATCCAAAATACAACTCAGGGCGGGGCGAAGCAGGGTGTGAGACATACTTATAATACCCATTTTACAAGGTGAGTATTCACAAAATGGTATTATTCTAAGTATGTCTCACACCCTGCTTCGGAAGTAGTCATTACACTTGGGACATCCAACAGCAGTGTCCAAAAAGGGTGGGGATCCTAATAGGCAAAAATGCACCAATGAAAACCCCTGCCGTTTGAACGATTTTACGGCCAGAAACATCATCCACTAAGGTCCGCACAGCAACCTTACAAAGACCCATAAAAGGTAAGAACAGAAGACCAAGTAGCAGTCGCACCACTTATACCGCTAAACTGAAAAGGGGGAAACCTCCCCTTAGCAAACCAAGCCCACACAAGGGCCCGATATATCCATTAAAAATAGTAGCCCTGACAATGCCAAACCCGTCAGGGGCCAGAGGGTACCACAAACAAAACTTCCTTCCTACGAAAAAAGGGAAACAGCCAAGAAATGGAACGAAAACAGGACCCCCAGAAGGGCCCTCTCCTCTTCAAGCTAGACCAAAGGAAGAAGAACCACATCCCAAAGGGATGGAAACACAGCGAACAGAGGAACTAGCCACAAAAAGGCAATCTGTAGGGTAGTCAAAACACAAATCCCAAACAGACGCAAGGCTGTCAGAGGACAGAAGTCCCTAGAAGGAGACCACCAGGACAGAGGCCTGCCCCAGCAAGGCACTTAAGCAAGAGCCCCAGAACGTACCGACGGAAGCCCAAAAACCTGGTGAACAAAAAACCACCCTGCAACGCAAGGCCCTAGCCTCACAGGCATCAACATAGGACAGCAAGTCCTGTAGAAAAGTTAACGGAAGACCACTTCCTAGCCCAAACAAGGGTCTGAAGCACAACATCAGACAAACTTCCTCTATGAAAATGGAAGAAGATGCAGCAGCCACGCCGTCAAAGCCAGCGGATGCAACTGCAGAACCAAGCCAATCTTGGCCACCCTGGAACCACTAGCATTGCTGAAGCACCCTCAGGAGCCAGCTAGCGCACCACCCTGGCAGAAACAGGTACAGGAATCCTAGACCCCTCCAGGCAAGAAAATATTACGACCACTGCCAAAGGCAGAGGAACCTGAGACCAGAAACCAAACGTTGGGAGCTAGTGATAGCAACCTGAGTCAGAGAAAAACCACCACCGGAATCTACCACTTGCGACAGAAGGGACAGAACACCTTGCAGCAGAAAGAACAACTCCCACCTTGAGAGGATCCCCTGCTCAAGGAATCCGCCTCCGTGTTATCCACTCCCAGAGAGAACGCAGCTGAAAGGCATGGAACATCGCTCTCCGCCCATGCAAGCATCAGCGAAGCCTCCCTGAGGGCACTCCTGCTGCGAGACCCTACTTGGTGATCGCCGAAAGCGACCGCAGTTCAAACGTCCAACGGAACCAGAACCGGCAAAACCTGACAATGATGAAAACAGCATGACAGAATCAAACAATTAGCTCTAAATTCCAAAAACGGAGACGGGAGCGTGAGCCTCCCAAAGACTCCCCAGTCCCTGGAACTGAAAATCCATCCAGAAACCTCCCCAGCCCAACAGGCTGGCATTCGAGGTAACCGTCTCCCAACAAGGGTCCACAACGGAACTGCCCCTCAGACCGCTAAGCTCCAGCCACCACTGAAAAGGATTGCCGAACCCTGGGCGACAGCAGAAAATACCGAGCCAAGCACCGAGAACAGCCGTCCCAAGTCCTCCATAGACGGAGTTAGAGCGACCGCCTGAGGAACGGAGCCAAAGGGAACTGTCTAGAAGGAAAGCCACAAACAATCCCGCCAGATACATCCCTAGCCAGAAAGAAAAGTGAGGATTGTCCAGGAAAACAAATATCAGGTCTCAAAAACCTCTGCACCTTAGGGTGAAGAAGGAACCCTCTGGCCTGACCGGAACCCAGATCCATGCCAGAGAACTTGGGGTGAATGAGCACCCCTCCAAACTTATCCAGCGACGTAACTACCCTGAAGGCCATCGCCGCCCGGTATAGAAAAGATGCTGTAATGAGCAGGTCATCCAGATACAGCCCACTGTAAACACCCTGGGCTCCGATAAGGGCCATTATGCCCACCAGCCCCTTGACGAACACCCCTGGCACCGAAGGCAACCGGAAAAAAGGGGGGGCCACAAGTGAAACCGTCGAACTACCACCCCAAACCTGAGAAATCTCTGGCAAGTGGGGTAGGTTGGTACATAAAGGCAAACAACCCTGATATCTATAAAAGTCACGAAATCCCCCTGTATGAAGGAAACCGATGACTGAGCGCAGAGTCGCCATGCAGAACTTCTGGGATCAGATGAACCAGTAGAAAGGGCTCAAAAAACCAGAATGGTTCTGAAGGATCCATCCCGTTAGAGAACCACAAGGGCCGAAACAACAGCCCCGGCCCCTGCGCAGCCCGGGGGACCAAGGAAGCTCGAGAACAGAGGAATCACCCCTGAAGATAGAGAAGGCAGCACCTCTGCCAACACTGGCACCGTGAAAGGAATGAATAGGGAAGCCTGCCCCCTGAAAGGAGCAACGTCGCTTCAAGGATAGTCAATGTTAGCCGCCACCGGCGCAACCAGACAGAGCGTCATACAGTCTTTAAAACATGGCTTCTCGCACGCATGTGCGTGTCCTCCTTGCGCAGTGGGACTGCTAATCTTGTCCTGTTCCACTCAGGACACAAGCAAAGCTGAGGCTCCGCCATACAGACATATCGCGTCATCCAGGCAGACCAGACCATGGTCAGGAACTATACACGCCGCATAACGCTGCCCAATCAGCGCCGGCTGGGTCCAACTGGGGCCCCGCAACTGGCCCCAAAGCATAGACCTAACAACCACATAAAATGCTGTGGCATGGAGGGTGACTTCATAAACTGGTCCTGTGCCATTCAAGACTCCGAGAGCACAGAAATACAAACAGGCCGCAAGGCAGAACCCATGCCAGCAAGGGCTCGCCCATCCAGCTGATCACCACGACGGTCCTCATGATCCTCAATCATGGAGGCGTCTAGAGAGTGCACCACAGGTGCGTTGTACAAACCCAGTACCAGACGCATCAACGTAGGGAGGAGATGACCAGCGCTTCACCTCAACCACCGTACAGGGATACCTTCAATCCCGTTCCAGAGGAAAACCATGAAGCCGGCTAGATCCCCGCCTAACCGCAATAATCACATATTAGAATGAAGCTGAGTGGGGCACCCAGACGAGGCTTAGAGGTCTCAACCAAGAAATTATACTCCCTTCCGCGGAGGGGACTTTGCCGGAGGAGGAATAGCTAGTACCTCAAATAAATGGCCCAGGAACTTGGGGATGACACAGCATCCCCAAACCCCTGCCCTGCATCAGCAACCCAAACTGCTGAACCTCAGATTCCGTAAACAGGTCCTTCCGCAAGCGGAAATAAACAGACCAGTCAAGGGAATCATGAACATCAAGAACCGGCGCTGCCAGTGACAGATGTCTTCACTTAGTCGAGACCATAAAAGAATATTTATATATATGGATTTGAACCTGCACCGCTGGTGAATAAAGTTCAATAAGCATATGCTCTAACCGCTGGGCCGTGCACAGGCATGGCCGCAGAGCTAGAAAACAAATTATCGATGTTGGTCAATACAGCACATACATCAGATTGCGACTCCCCGCTAGTGACACGTCACATGGGGTACGAATAACGTAAGGTGGAGTAGGCGATGAGGCCGTCGGCACTGACCCAGGCGTCTGGGCCCCCAACTGCCGTGTTATGGCCTGCAGCAAACATAGTATGCACCAGCACAGCATCCCAACAAGGGATACCCCCCAACCCACGCATTGCCGGGATCCAGAGCCCGGATCCAGGGGAGCCTCCAAATGGTGATCAGAATGGTAGTCGCAACGACCAGCGGGAATTACGCTAGAAGCAACCCGGGATGCCCTTTAAGTCCGGTAGTGGGAGGATTTGCAAGCCCGAAGGACCCCAGGACACCATGACAAGGGGGGGCCCCATAAATAGGTAGCAAGACAAGCACTCATACATGCAATATATATATATATATATAAATAACATAGAATGCATATACTCAAAACAATGCCAAGCAAAGCCCCGCAGGGCACTCACCGCCAGCCATGCACAGGAAATGCCTTCCTCCTCAATTTGACTGCCAGGAAGAAGAGGAAGAAGGGCGGGCCGGAGCTGATCCCGCACCTTGCCCAACCCCGCGCCAATGACTGCATCGCCGGGGCTCAAACCGGGCGCCACAGAGGGTGCCAGCGAAAGAGAGAGAGAGAGGGAGTGGGGCGGGCAACCACAGCGCGTCGAGCGCCCGGCCCCGCCCCCTCCCCAATAAGATATGACCGGGCGCCCAGCGGGCGCCAGAGATAGCAAGGGAGTGGGGCGGGCCACCACAGCGCGTCGAGCGCCCAGTCCCGCCCCCTCCCCAACGGAATAGACGGGCGCCCAGCGGGCGCCCGAGAGATTGAGAGAGTGGGGCGGGCCACCACAGCGCGTAGAGCGCCCAGTCCCGCCCCCTCCCCAACAGGATATACGGGGCGCCCAGCGGGCGCCCGAGAGATTGAGAGAGTGGGGCGGGCAACCGTCAGCGCGTCGAGCGCCCGGCCCCGCCCCCTCCCCAACAAGATATGACCGGGCGCCCAGCGGGCGCCAGAGACAGCGAGGGAGTGGGGCGGGCCACCACAGCGCGTCGAGCGCCTAGCCCCGCCCCCTCCCCAATAAGATTGACCGAGCGCCTAGCGGGCGCCAGAGATAGCGAAGAAGCGGGGCGGGCCACCACCGGCGCGAAGAGCGCCCGACCCCGCCCCCTCCCAATAAGCTGGACCAGGCGCCCAGCGGGCGCCAGAGAAGGAGAAGGGAGAATGAGAGAGAGGGGGATGGGCAAGCGCGTCGAGCGCCCAGCCCGCCCCCTCCCCAAGGAGGACTAATGGCCTAGCAATAGAGAGAGAGAGAGAGAGTGAGGCGGGCCACGGCCAGCGCGCCAAACGCTCGGCCCCGCCCCCACTCCACCCAGCAAAGAGAGGGAGAAGCTCCCCTCAGACCCTAGATAGCGACGCCATGACAGAACAGCCAGCTCCCAAATACAGTGCAGATACAATAAAATACAGTCAAAAAACACACACATGCGCACACTCATAAACAAATGAATCAACAGCCACCCCCCCCCACCATAGGGAATTAGCTTTCAATTATCCACTAAGTAAAGGGAGGGAGGGATCCCCAACTACAGTAGTAGAAAAAGGGGAAACGGACAGGGCATCCCAAACCGGGGTCACCAACCCGGTTACCGCCTACCCTCTAGTATAGGGTCTCACGGTGGAGCATTAGCTCCTAAGCACCAAAGGTGCCATCTATCCTCGCCCGGACCAGCAGCCTAGGCTGAGGAGGCAGGGTAAAACAAACAGGGATTCGGGCGGAAATAGAGAAAAAGAGGGCCGGGAGTCATCCCGGCTACCTGAAATCCCCCTGTGCAAGGAGGAGATGTCATCTTCTGCTTGCTCGCCGATCTGCAGAGACTAAACTGGGGGATGTGTGGAGGGTCACAGGTATTTATGGGCCAGGGAGGGGCTTCCTTTTTTTCTAGTCATCTCTGCAGAAAGTTCGCCCTCTGCTGGACATAACCCAAGTGTAATGACTACTTCCGAAGCAGGGTGTGAGACATACTTAGAATACAGGAGGCGTCAAGGGCCACTTCTTACCAGGGCCCCTGCGCCCTGACAACCTCGCCATAATCTGATCAGCCGTAGGCAGTCTGGAAGACACAGCAGGCTGCAAATCCCCACTTGTATGCGACTCAGCAGGAGTGAGAATTAAGCGTGGGGAAATAAGTGTATTGAAACGAGGTGCAGGCACTGGCAAGCCTGATTGCAGGGCCAGTGCTTGCAGACCCGCGCCCTGTCAGCGTCAGCATGGGGTTGACCACACGCTATACACAGGCGGTCTTTTCCCAGAGGGACCCCGGTCACATAATTCTGAGATGCCTCCATATGGTGATTAGTTAGGCACAATATGCCAGCAGGGATTTACGCAATAGGCAACCCTGGATGCCCCAAAGACCCGCTAGGAAGGTGGGAGAATTTTACAAGGCCCGCTATAATTTAACCCAGGCCGGGGAAGCCACTGGATTCAACTGTCTGAAAGACATAAAGGGAATAAAGGGTGTCAGAGCCATGCGCAGTAATAAGAATCATGAAAATCGCCCGTGAGGGCACTTACAGACCAAGGTAGGAGGAGGGCCGTTACCGCGCGCGCGACTAACATCAAAATGGCGCCAAGCGAACCTCGAAGGGCGGGCCGTGATGCGGAGCGCGCCAAACCAGGTCCCCGCCCCCCCGAAGAGCGCGAAGCTCTAAGGCAGTAGTCCATATTGTAAAGAGAAGCAGAGTGTATGACACACATAGCATAGATGATTTTTGCCAATGGAGACGCCGCAGAGTCTGGGGCGACGCCGCCGCCCGGCGCAGCACATCCAATAAGGAAAGAGACGAGCGCGGTGGCGATAACAATAAAAAAGCAAACAGCGCGGCTCTGACACCAAGTTACAAGTCAAGGACAATACTAAGGCCATAATCGTGTAATCGCAGTACACTTGAGACCGCCACACACACACCCCCCCTTTCTTTCCCCCCCCGAGCTACGGGGGGAAACGAGGGAGGATGGCGACCCTTTGGATAGGGCCCACCGCTACACGAGGCAATAATGCGGGAGGGGCATCCACTAGAGGCTCACCATCAGCCTAAACCGCCTACCCCTTGGTGGGGGACTGTGGTGGAGCATGACTCCATAAGCACGCATGGTGCCGCCTACCTTCACCCGACCAGCGCAGCCCAGGCTGGGAGGCACATCACAAGGAGGACGGGTGGGAATAGTCCAACAGGGCCGCAGGCTGTAATAGCCCCGTTCACCTGCGAGAGTGTGATACTTCATGTCTTCGCAGTCGGCACTGCAGAGAAATCTGGGGATTTGTGGGAGGTCCCTGGGTATATGAAGGGCCGGGAGGAGCCTGTTTTTTGCATGTCTGCAGTGCACAGCGCCATCTGGCGGAGAATACCAAAGTGTAAGTATTCTATCTGGAGCAGGACGTACTGTATACTTAGAATAACCCCCTTCACCATGAATAAGAGCATATCTTATATGTTTCCCACATCCTGTACATACAGATTGCTCACATCATCTTACCTGCATCTACTGGAGAAGCCGTAGCGGATCGGCGGAACGCGTGGGGTCTCCTGCCTTTAATCCACTGCCTGATGATTAGTCACGTTTGACCACAAGGAAAGTATGATCTTTACTTTGTCTTTCCAGTGATTGCTTACTACCTCAGCTCCCTTATACAGCCCTCTGCACCAACAGCACTTTTGTGTATTGGGTTTACATTGGGGGTTTCATCCCCTGCTTTACTTGGTGAATAAAGCCTTATCTAGCATTTGCACTTTAGATTTGATTGATTGCACAGGTTTATAGTCTTGATGAATTATTTGTATTGATTACTTTTTTATACTTGTATTTTTTGCACTAAGTGGAGTAATTGAACACCCACTTGAGTAATTAGAAATATATAAAAAAAATATTTTTTTTTTGGAGCTATTTAATATATTTATTTGTATTTTTCTATTTGTACTTTTTGATACCTTGTGGTCTTCTATAATATGGATTGCTAAGTATTTTAGCATCACAGGAATAGTGGATTAATTGATTTTAACAGTGTCTTTGTGTTGCATGTGTGTTTTTATTTTTGCTATAGCGTAACATTTAATAAAATATTATTTTATGGTATTTGTGGAGTTATGCCCCTTTCTTATGACCCTTGTCAATTTGGTTTGGCCCATGCATCTACTGCATGTTATGAGCCTTGGAACATCCAAGATGGTGGCTCATGAAGCATCAGGCAGCCTGCAAACAGTAAGTGTCTTCTGACGCTCTGCATTCTGGGATTGCTGTCCTTTCCCTGACCCCAGCTCTGCTCTGTCTGTGCAAAGCACAGCTATAACCCGGCCCCCTGCACTTTTGACACCTTCTCTACTGAGCCAAGATGGCGGTGCCCGTATCCTGTGCTGAACAGAGTTGCAGGCCAGTGGGGAAAAGAACAAAAAGTAAGTGATTAAAAATGTTAAATATATTAATTTTAGATGCTGGGGAATAATGTTTTAAAGTGGACCAACACCCAGGATTTTGACTATCCTGGGTATTGGTCCACTTCCCTGGGGCACCCCGATCGGGGGTGCCCCGCTGCCCAAAACCCCCCCAAACACCCCGAAAACTCACCTCTTCACGATCCCACGTGACTGCGCTGTCCAATGCCCGCCGGACAAGTGACGTCTGTCGGCGGACAAGGGATCGCGCCCGCCGCCGCCTCCCGCGCGCACGTCTGGAGGAGCGCGAGTGAGGCGGCGGCGGCGGAAGCAGCGTCTGAAGAGGTAAGGTTTTTCGGGGTGTTTGGGGGGGTTACACCCCGCGGGACATCCCGATCTCGGATGTCCCGCGGTGTGTGAGGTGATCGGCCCGGGAATCTTATAGATTCCCGGGCCGATCACCCCTGGGTGTTGGCCCACTTTAAGGGTTTAGGTTTTTCATTAAATGATGCTGAAGATCCGCTTTAAGCACATATTAATTTCTGTAAATGAAAACACATTACTCCTTCAGCAAATAACTCCCATGTGCTATGTATATATTAAAAATAACCAAAATAGCTGAAAATACATATTAGCTAAACCCAGATTCATGACATTAAATCTATAACTAAACACCATTGGAAAACAAAATCAAATACTGGTTACTTTTTACTGAATAAACATAATTTCCTCAACCAAAAAAAGCAGTTTACAGTTTAAACATATAATCATGAGCATGAATAGGTATTAAATGTGTGTGTTGGGGGGAGGGGGGGGGCAGACAAGTGGCAGCACTGAAAAGGAAGTATTGTGCGTACCTGCTGCTACACATAAGTCACCAAGATTTGTATATCTTGTCATTTTGACAGTTATGGTAAGCTTTGAGCTAGGTTTAGAATTGTGGCATACCATTGTGTGTTCTTTTTGCAAGTACATCTGTAGGTAAAAATTATAATTAAAAAAAAAAAGCTACACTAACTTTATCCCTAAGCCAGTGGTTTTATTGCTGAGCAGATGAGCTTTCCCTCTCCTGTTCCTTAGCTGATTTTCATCACCAGAATGCTGCACCACTTCGGCAGCGCTCGCCTGTCTTTTTAGGCCCCGCTCTCGGCTGTGATACATCAGATCACAGCTTTTACTAGCCATGACCTTTATACAGGACAGCAGTCACGAGACCCATCAGAATGGACATTCCTGGAGTGGATGTAAAGGGAAAATCTACTTTACCACAAAGCTGATCAGGAAGGTAACAAGGCTTCCCGCTTACCCTACACTCTCCCCTCTGCTGCTTAAAGTGGACCAACACCCTCCCATGATCGGCCCGGGAATCTATAAGATTCCTGGACCGATCAGCTCCCTGACTGCGGGGCACCCCGATCTGTGTGACACCCCCCAGTAACCCCTAAATCCCTACCTGCTCCTCGGTCCAGCGGCGTCCGCCGCCGCCTCCTGCGCGTCCCTCTAGCAGGACGCGCACCCGCGCCGGCCGTTTGTGAATGGCCGGCGCGGGCACACGCCCTGTAAGAGTGACGCGCGGGAGGCGGCGGCGGGCGTGTTCTCTTTTCCGTTGCTGCCTCCCGCTTGTTCGCCAGGGGGATTGGCTGCAGCGGTCACGTGGGAGCGGGGAGTTTTTGGGGCTTTCTGGGGGGTTTCACGCAGCGGGGCACCCCCGATCGGGGTGCCCCACCGATGTGGACCAAAACCCAGGATAGTCAAAATCCTGGGTGTTGGTCCACTTTAAAGTGGATCGAATATAAGCCCTACCCCAAAAATAAGCCGTAGTTACAGTTACGGGGCAAATAAGGCAGTTGCCTGGGCACCAGGACCAGAAAGCACCACGTCAAAGTCAGCGCCATTTCTTGCCCAGGGTGCCAAGTATCCCTGCATACTAGCAACCAGCCACTCCAATATGGCGTCATGTGACATCCTGCATCATACTGAAGAGCCATGCAAAGTGTACAACAGCACCTCATGCGGCACACACTGCCACCCAAGCCCACGATGGATGCATTAGCGCCCATTGCAATATTTATGTTCTTATATTATAGGCCTTAGGACCCACCATAAGTGCCAATTCTGTACACACACCATAGTGATCCCTGTCGACTCAGCAAGTTTTGTGATTTCTAAAGAGGAACACCACAACCAATTTTGACTCATTGGGGGTGGTCGTACTCTATGCAGCGGCTTCCCGAATTGGAAGGCCCCGCTAAGTGTAACCCACCCCTTCAGTCGGCCCATACACTCACCTCCCTGTTGCACCCACAGCGCAGATTCAGGCAAGAGCGAGTGCGCTGACTGGCTGCGCTGATTGGCTGAGCAGCTTGTTTTTTTTTTTTTTTATTTTTTTTTTTTTACAGAAAAGGGGGGCTAATCCAGGCCCTCTCCTGAAGCCGGGGGAGCCCCGGCCGGATTGTTTGAGGGGTCAGGTGAGTTTTTAACTTTTAGATATTTTTTATAGCTGTTTAAAGGCAGCTACGCGAGTCTCACTTAGCTGCCACTTAAAGGTTGGAGAGGCAGCTATGTGAAAGTCAAGCTGGCACTTAAAGTGGACCAACACCCAGGGGGGATCGGCCTGGGAATCTATAAGATTCCCGGGCCGATCAGATCCCTCCCCGCGGGGCATCCGAAATCGGGATGTCCCGCGGGGTGAAACCCCCAGGAAGCCCAGAAACCTTACCTTAACCCCGCTCCAACGGCGCATGCGCGGGCCGCCTCTCGCGCTTCCCTCTAGCAGGGCGCGCACCCGCACCAGCCGTTCGTGAATGGCCGGCGCGCTCCCTGTTAGAGGGAGGCGCGAGACGCGGCCTCCAGCGCTCAGAGCCGCTGTGGTTGGACGCTTGTACGTGCATACCACAGCGGCTCTGAGCGCTCCGATTGGACGAGCGCCCGCGTAGGAGTGGGGTGATGTGAGTGTTTCCGGGCGTTCTGGGGGGTTTCACACAGCGGGGCACCCCCGATAGTCAAAATCCTGGGTGTTGGTCCACTTTAACAGGTTAAGGCCCATAATATAAGAACATAACATTTTCAGGAGGTTTCTAATGATAGTCGTCCTTTAATGCTGTTCTGCAGCTCGTGTATGTGAAGCAGGCCAAATCTTGGAAAAGCAGTTCCTGGCCTAGGACTAGGGCTGCAGAGCAGCAAAGGTAAGCTGGAGCAGGAACGTAGCTAGGGGGGAGCAGGAGGGGTACTTGCTCATGGTGGAGCAGGTCAGGGGTGGCGCCAAATGGGGGCCTGAGAACAGGTGGGGGGCTCCATTTCGAATCTTTGCCCCGGGTGCCATAAAGCCTAGGTACTCCTCTGAGCTGGGGAACCTCGTGCCTTTTAGCACCCCCTGATCTGAAGCATGTGGGAAAGCCTGCGAAAGTGGACTTTCCCTTAAAGTGGAGGCTGCATGTAGTAAAAATATTCCTCGTTGCAGCATTTTTGACAAATAATAGTGATTTCAAATTGACATTCTTCATTATGGACTCTAAATGAACACATTTTATTTAGGTGAAATTGCCCCCGATTATAGTCACTTACGAGAAGAGGTCGAACCACTGCTGCTTTGTGACAGACTCTTGCCGTAAAAGCTTCAAAACTATAGGTCTCATGAAATCCCATTTGTCCTCAAATTGAAGGGAACCTTTATTCTGTGAGAAGATATAAAAAGATGAGCACACAGCTGAAGTTAGACATCTGAAAATACAAACTGCCTAAAACTGCCATATTACACACACACAAACTGCTCATTAAAAAACCTCAAAGCATATAGTAGGGGCAGTCATGGCCTGGAGGTAAAGGCTTGGGGGGGGGGGGGGGGGGGGGTTGCAGGTTCGATTATCGGCCATTGGACATGATTGAAGTGCTCTTGAGCAAGCCACCTAACCCCAACTGCTCCCCAGACCACTGTATGCTTAATAAAATATTTAAGAGGGAGTTTCCCCTGGACCCCAGATCAGGAGGATGCCATGAGACACCTGGCCTCCCTTACACTTGCGCTGCTGATCACTCTCCTGCAGCCCTGGAATCTATGGGCCAATACATTACACAAATTGCAGGGCCTAAGAGCCACAGTAGGGGACAAGTAGTATATAGCTTCTCACCTTAAAGTAGGCCAAAATCCATGATTCTAGGACTATTAATCTGGGGCATTCTGGTTTGGGAGTCTACAGCGCAGATGCGCTAAATGACGCAATGGTGTAACACTGTCCTACACTGTTTCTCGTTTTTAAATTGAAGAAGAAATGGCTGAGATATTACGTTTTGCAGTTTCACCTCATGATTTCTCTTCCAAAAAAAGTGGGTGTGGCCGTTGGATCTGTGATGCTGTATAGTAATCAGCATAATGAGCGAGCTCTGCGCTGGGAGCAACGTGTTGAATATGGAGGAGGGTGGGACCAGCAATCCTGTCCCGCTCTGCTGAGCTTATTGGGGGACGGGATGAAAAATAGAATGTCACTGAATGAACCTGTAAACCCAGATTTCTCTGCCATTTCTTCTTCAATTTAAAAATAGAAAACACAACAAAAAGAGGGGTGGCTAAAGAAGCACTTAACGCCCACCTCAAGAAAAGGAGCACCAACAGATTATATGTAACAATTAGAATTTATTAATATCAAAAAATCAAATGCACATACAAGACATCCCATTTTGGGATGTTGTGTTGTGTTAAATCCTGCTGATTGCCTGCAAAACCCATGTTTCCGGTGATGTCACATTCGCAGGCCATGGCTGAGGATCGCTATTGCGCTCAGCCAATCAGAAGCTGTATGCTGTGCACCTATATGCAGAGCTTACAGATCTGATTGGACAAGAGCCTACGCATGCACTGTGGGATCAGCGTAAAAGTGATTTTGAGGGTTTCACATGAGATATTAGGGTGTGCAGTCTAGAGTCCATCTAAATATACACCCTTTTTCGGGTAGAAGCCTATCAGTATGGCTATTCTGACAAATGGCAGTAACGTTTACCATGTCTGTGTGTCTGTACTGAACGTGAGCTTATACCAAGAGACTAGATAGCATAAACTCTGTCCGTGTGAGTGCCTGTTGAGCTTTATTTTCAAACATTGATATGAACACGCTACGACAGGTAAAAAGGCTGTTCTTTGCCAAAGAGTAGCAGCACACACGTGCTTACATTGAATACAGCATAGAAAGCTGAATATAAGAGAAGGGAGGAGCTGCTTACATCACAGCTAGGACTACAGGAACTGAGGAGGCATATTGGTTTTTATAGTAATTCTATACGGTCATTGTATATGGTGGACCAAAACCCACACTGGAATCTATGACTCCAGGGCAGGCTTACAAAATCAGCAAGCCCTGCAACAGAGATATACACACTTTTACCAAAGTTCATCCAATAGAAGACTTGCTTTACTGAAATGGGCAGCTACTTTCTGCCCCCATCATAAAGGGCTTACGGTGTTCACTCAGCAGACAGCTGTTGGCTGTGCTGCTTCCTCTGGGAGTAGCTTCCGCATGCATGTTTTGTGGAAAACCATTCAACATACCCCGGCAAATAGAATGCCCTCCGCAGCGGACCAACACCCATATTTTTTTAGATGTGTTTTGGTCAATAACTGTAGAGGCATCACGAAATAGGATGCCCCAGAGGGGGCGGGGTGTTCCCATGGTGCATGCATGCTCTCATCCAATAAGCACTCTATAGTGTACATACAGTGGCTTAACTAATTGTAACGGGGCCCTGGTACGAAATTAAATGAGGCCCTTCAAAGGCCCATACAGTAAACTTTTTTTATATCATATCTTAAAGGTTTCTCACACCCTGTACATAGAGATTGCCCACATTAAAAACCATCCTACCTGCATCTACTGCATGTTATTGGCCTTTAAACATCCAAGATAGTAGCTCATGGAGCATTAGGCAGCCTGCAAACAGGAAGTGTCTTCTGACTGTGTCGGTCTGCATTCTGGGAATGCTGTCCTTTTCCTGACCCCAGCTCTGCTCTGTCTGTGCAAAGCACAGCTATAACCCCGCCCCTCTGTACTTTACTCCACTCTCCTCTCCTCAGTATATGATGCTTCTGAGTCAAGATGGCGGTGCCCGTATCCTAGAGTCCTGAACAGAGTTGCAGCCCAGTGGGGGAAAGAATAATAAGTGACTAAAAACTTAAAATATATTAATTTTAGATGCTGGGGAATAGTTTAAAGTGGACCAACACCCACGGGTGATCGGCCCGGGAATCTATAAGATTCCCGGGCCGATCACCCCCCACCCCGCGGGACATCCGAGATCGGGATGTCCCGCGGGGTGAAACCCCCCCCCAAACACCCCAACTCACCTACCTTATCTTCGGCGGCGGCCGGCCGCCGCCTCCCCCCTCGCGCCCCTGTAGGCGTGCGCGCCTCCGCGCCGGCCGTCTGGGAATGGCCGGCGCGGGGCGCGTCAAAAGTGACGCGAGGGAGGCGGCGGTGGCCGCCGCCGCTTAGACGTTCCAGATCTTCCCTTGTACGTCGGCGCTGGGAGCGGTGAGTTTTTCGGGGGGTTAGGGGGGGTTTCACACAGCGGGGCACCCCGATCGGGGGTGCCCCACCGAAGTGGACCAAGACCCAGGATAGTCAAAATCCTGGGTGTTGGTCCACTTTAAGGGTTTGGGCTTTTCATTAAATCATGCTGAAGGTCCAGTTTAAAGCGGACCAAAACCCACTGAACGCGTGAAATACATTTGACCAAAGCCCCTGCCGATACGCTCTTCTTAGGCTGTAGAACTAGAAATGGATATTTTTGGAACACAGTTTTTTGCTGTTCCTGTAAGATGGCAGGTGATCAGTCACTGCATTGGTCTGGCAATTAAATTATTGCCAGACACAGCAATGAACAGCATAGAACACTGTATGTATACAGAGCCCGGGATAGAGGGATAGAGGGATAGAGGGCTGAGAGTAGCTAGCAGCCATTCAGCCAATCTCCTCTAGATGTCTGTGCTTGTGTCAGTCATTCAGATAAACCTAGGGGGTGCGCACAACAGCCAGTGGGATGCCGAGAATGGGGGGTGGGTGAGAATGCCAGAACAGTACATTTTACAGAGATTCAGGATATTGCAAGTTGGGACAGTTGGGATGCTCCAGGGTCAAGGAATCGGTTGTCCCTGGAGACTCCTGGGTCAGGGGTTTCGGTCCACTTCAATTCCAAGCAATGGAACAAAGGTCATACACAGAGGCACCTATGTACTGTACTTGAATCAGACAGTTTCCACCAATGCCATGCAGGCCAGCTATGTGCGTCTATAAATAAGCAGCCGGGCCACATGCTGGGGGGTGGGGGGGGGGGGGGCTGCTCTGATTTCATATGTGCAGCAGAAGCCATTCCAGCTCTGTGTGTTATTCATCCCTCCCAGAAGCACACAGTGCCTTCATTTTATATCCCCGGCCTCACAGAACGGGCCCGCAGCTATGTCCTGCTTGTTCCAGAGGTTCTACACCAAGTCAATGGTGACTGGTCCCCGCTTGTTCTGCGCTTGCTTTTAAAAATAATAAAAAAAACCTAAATGTCCATTTTCTACAGCTGCACCATCACTGATGTTAAAGCAAAAGAAGGCACTAAAATGACAATGCTGAGTGCTGGCACCCACGTGATCGTGCCAGCCAATTAAGAGTGCTCAATTTTTGTGCAGGAATGAGAAGAAAGGTAACATTTCTCCTGCTGGCGGGCGTTAAAGTGGACCAAAACCCAGGATTTTGACTATTTGACCAAAACTAGGGTTTTGTTCCGCTATAAACTGAACATGGACAATACAGGTCGCCCATAAAAACTAACCTTCCCCTGGTCCTACGTGTGTAGCCAATCAGTGCACTTAAGTCCATTCTTCACTTCTGGCTAAGAATCGGCTGAGGCCCAAGCGAAGCCGAATTCAGACAAGCGCGACCGTGGGCGCTTCCCCAAAAGCTTCTAGCTGTTCACAAATGCCTGGGGTGGTCACGAGTCTGGCTAAAAGTATTAGTCCGTGCATACGCCGTTGGTTTCGGGGATCATGTAGGCATTACATGGGACGTGGGGGGTTCTTATAGATTCCAGGACCGCTTTTGGTCCACTTTAAAAACATCTTCAACAGACACACTGGCATTCCTCCAATCAAGCATTCTGATTGCCTTCAAATGGCCGAATAATAACAAACACAACCATTCAAATGTATTTAAACTGCACAAAAAAGACAAGACCGCACCAACTAACAATAACCTATACTGAGTGTGCTACACTGAAGGGTAGGTACAGACCAACATGTGGCATCAATACAGTCGGGTGGAGGTCCCACAACCCCCAAAAAAACCCCAACCCCACAAAACAGCGGCACCACTATCTCTATCAAAAAATATACAAAGCTTTATTAATATACATAATATGGTTCAACAGATTGCGACAGTTTAAAACATAATTAAAAAACACAAAACAATATACACAAGAGGGGAGAGGGGCACCAAGATGGCGCAGATGCTGCTCAATTTATATCCAAAACATGATTGTGCATAATGTAGTATATGTAATTGCCCCAAGCTGGAAACTATTCCTACACCACAATTAATAACCAATAAAATACAATGAACATAGAATATATATATATATATATATATATATATATCCTTCCAATAATATACAAAAAATCCCAACCTATCTACACACTCTATACTACCTAATGATCTAATAACCTAAATCTACAGAAAGTGCCATGTGCCAAAACTTATGTGCAATAGAGGACCAGCCGGGCCAAGGGCAATACAGACATACAACATGAAACTCACATATCCAAGGCAGAGCCACCACAAAGCCCCCCCTCACACCTCACCACCAACGCGTTCTGTGACATCACAGCGTCACTTCTTCAGGGCACTCGCCTTGAGCAGCATCTGCGCCATCTTGGTGCCCCTCTCCCCTCTTGTTGTATATTGTTCTGGGTTTTTAAATTATGTTTTAAACTGTCGCAATCTGTTGAACCATATTATGTATATTAATAAAGCTTTGTATATTTTTTGATAGAGATAGTGGTGCCGCTGTTTTGTGGGGTTGGGGTTTTTTTGGGGGTTGTGGGACCTCCACCCGACTGTACAAATGTATTTAAATGTATGTTTTTAGAAACAGCATTTGGGCGAAGTCCAATGCAGACAGGCAATGCAATATTTTGCCCAGGGCAGACAAAGAATTATTTTGCCTAGGGGAAAGAATTATTTGCCTTTGTTGTAGCAGTTAGTCACAAGCGTGAGGCCCAAACGGAGCCAAATGCAGACAGGCGCAACCGTGGGTGCATCCCCAAAAACTTCTAGCGGGGGGGGGGGGGGGCGTCCCTACGCATGCTGTTCACAAATGCCTGGTGTGGTCATGAGTCTGGCTTAAAGTATTAGTCCGTGCATGCGCCGTTGGGTTCGGGGATCAGGTAGGCTTTACAGGGGACTTGGGGGGGGTTCTTATAGATTCCAGGACCGCTTTTGGTCCACTTTAAAAACATCTTCAACAGACAAACTGGCATTCATTCAAATGTATTTAAAATGTATAGTTTTAGAAACAGCATTTTGGCGAGGTCCAATGCAGACAGGCACTATTTTGCCCAGGAAAGCCACAGAATTAATTTTGCCCAGGGCAGATACAGACATATTTTGCCCAGGGCAGATACAGAAAGAAGTATTTTGCCCAGGGCAGATATAGACCAAGTATTATTTTGCCCAGGGCAGTTCAACCTTTGTTCTGGCAGTAAGTTGGGTGGGTTAGGGCTGTTTAGATACACAGAACAGTGGCAGACACTGCTCTCTTCTCACCCAGAACATAAAAAAGTGGCACCGCTTTTATAGGCACCATGTCTGGAGGCAGAATTAGAGGCTGTACTGTACTCAGCAGTGGAGTTCTGCCTACCAGTGCATCACTCAACAGCACTACAGACAAGGCGGCTAAAAGGGGCACTGCCCAGTCACCGGCAACTGTCAGAGGGTCATATAAAAAAAAGCTTGTAGGTTCGCATCCAGCCCTCGGGTCTTGAGTTTGACACGTGCTTCAGGCTGTAAGCTTGCAAGGGCAGGGCTGACTTTTCCATTGTCACCTGTTCGCATGACAGTTGGATTGAACTTTGTAGCATCTAGTTTGTAGGGGTCTCTGTACTGTGTATTTTACGTTGTCTGTAATTATACCTTATATAGCATTACGGAATAAGATGGTGCAAAATAAACATTATTATTAATAAATATCCAGCGAACTTGAAGGGGAAGTAGGAACATATCAACCAATCACATAGTACAGGGACTCCAACTTGATTGGGTGTTCAGCAGAGAGCCTGGTAGTTAATATTTTCAGTGTGCAGACTACTATACCCCATAGGTCAGGGTACCCCAGCCAAACTGGAAGCCAGCATCTGTTTGCAAGAACCACATAATTGCCCTGAACTATACAAAGATGATGAAAGTTCTCCCACTTTAGCAGTGTGTGGTGGGGGCTGTTTTTTTTTTAAATTAAAGACTATTGCCAAACTAGCAAATGTGTATTTAAAAATATAAGTATGAAAAATAAAGAGACGGGGGCCCTGGGTTTAGAGGTCACACGCCAGGCTGTGTTCCATGCAGGGATTTGGCATTTGCTGATGGATGAATAAATGAGGGGGTGAATCGGTGGATACTAAATATAGTGTGGTCTGTCTTTAAGTGATGTCAGGGGCTACAAATAGTAAAAGGTTTGGAGATCTGTTTGGGGCTTGTATTCTAGCATGCCTTTACATAACACATTACTGTACACTGGGCACAAGTGAGAGCTGTATCTATCTAACTGGCAAACTAGGCGACGGTAATTACAGATATTGCCTAGATTTCATCTTCACGCTGAATAAGAGCCCATCTTGTATGTTTATCCCACCCTGTACATTAAAAATCATCCTACCTGCACCTAAGGTGTATTCTTAGCCTTTAAACATCCAAGATGGCGGCTCATACAGCATCAGGCAGCCTGCAGACAGGGAGTGTCTTCTGACTGCGCTGCTATGCATTCTGGGATTGCTGTCCTTTTCCTGACCCCAGCTTTGCTCCGCCTGTGCAAAAAACAGCTATAACCCACCCCCTGCACTTTACCCCACTCTCCTCTTCTCAGTATGTGCGTGATGCTTCTGAGGCAAGATGGTGGCCCCCATATCCTAGAGTCCTGAACAGAGTTGCAGCCCAGCGGAGGAAAGAATAAAAAGTAAGCGACTAAAAACTTAAAATATATTAATTTTAGATGCTGGTGAATTGGATTTTAAGGGTTTGGGCTTTTCAATAAATCATGCTGAAGGACCGGTTTAAAGGGGCCATCCAGACTGGAGAAATAAAACCGAGAATCTTGCCCCCAGCCTGTAGTCTTGATCCCACTGTGGGCAGCAGTGTGCTGGTTCCAGTGTCAATGATGCCCACAGGCCTGCGTAGAATCTAGTCTGCCGGCTGGGAGGTAAGTACTGTTTGTTTTCTGCAGCCAACATTTACTTTAAAGTGGAACCCCCATCCAAGTACCAATGGTGACCCTTCAGGCTTACCAGTGGCTCAAGCTAACAGCTCCACTTTAAAAAGGTAATGTCCAAATTTCAATGGCATTTTTTATGTATTTTTTCTTACGCTAGTAAATGTGTGTTTTATGGAACTAGTCTTCACTACCTGCAACCTGTTGCAATTGGCAACTGTAGATCTGCAAGAAGAGAAAAGTGATGTGTGAACACTGGCTGCTGCTGAGGTGAAGGAGCTCACCCAACCTAACACATGCCCAGCAGCAGGGTTCTTTGTGTACAGGACTATAAGATTCTAGGGCCTGTCGTCTTCCCCTTTATGGGGTATCTCAATTTTGGCATCCCGATTTCTGCAATCCATGAAGCATGTGCGGCACACCCTAGCTCCCGTTTGTCTGTGCCTACCCACAGCAGCCTTGTGTGACTAGCTGGCACAGGTATGGAAGATAACAGGGGTTACAGCCAGCGGCACACCTTCCATTCAGCTTTACTTGCCTATATGAGCAGCATAGTAAATAGCTGAGTGGAATGCACGCGTTTGACCAATGAGCTGCGCATGTGCTGTGGGATGAAGAAAAGGTCTTGTCTAAGAGCGATCGTACACCCCAAATTGGAAAGCCCCAAGCAAAGGAAAAAAGCCAGGTTTTGTTACTCTTTAAGCTAGGTCACTGTCTGCAAGTATGAATAAAATGTGTGGGAGGGGGGAAGAGGGTGCAACGGGTTAAATGAAGGAAGTATATGGAGGCCGGAAGGGGTGAATAGAGCATTTGGAGAACAAATCACATCTTACATGCTCAGCTGTGTCACGTGGCTACAGCAGTAGAGGGGTGAATCTATGACAGCAGATTGCAATTAACCCCTTGCCCCCCTTTCCCCTACATACACACTCTGTGTCCTTCTGTGGCTGGGTGGAGGGCACTTGTTTAGGGGGCATTAATGGGATTTTTCTTCCTTTTTTCGATAGCCGTAATATCAGCAACGCCCAAGCAGGTGACCACCCCAATGGGAAATATGCCCCTGTATATCCCCCCCCAGCATCAACAGTGTGGTAGAACCTCCACAAGTGCTCTGGTCTGACCACACAGCGGGGGTCTGTGAGCCACATATAGCTGTAGAGCTACAGGTATGGGCATCTCTGCTGTGTGCCAAGGAGAGACTCTGTTCCGTGAGCCCTGTATTCAAGAGATACTCCCCTTTTCCTAGCAGAGCTCCATCTGATGGGGGGACAAGAAATAGCTGGACACCTCTCTCCATTTCCTGCAGCACGCTGTACCAGGTCTCCAGAGTTCACCCTTCCTCCACGACGACTCTACAAATGTGGTCTGCCCAGCAGGAAATGGAGACTCGGTGCATGCGCAGGCTTCAGGTGAACAACCTGGCAACTCCAGGGCTGTCTCAAGTGCTGCTGACATCCAAATTCCAGATGCCCCACCGTGTGAACCCCCTCCCCCAAGCAGGCCCACAAACCCCTTACCGTGGCTGCATCCCTTCAGCTGTATGCTCCCGGCCATTCAGAAAGGCCAGTCGCTAGTGAGAAATCAGGGATGCGGCCGACATTCAGTCCAAAACAAAGGTTTAAAGAGTTGACTGAATAAGAGCCCATGCATTCTGACAGGCGAAGCCACCCAACTGAAATATTCTTACCTGCTCCTCATTCCCCCAGCAAACTGCGGACCTGTGTATGACCACTGGTGGTCATGTAGTCCAGGTTCCACTGGCGCCTGAATTCAATGTGGACCACATGATTACTAGAGGGGAATCACAGGGCTGCATTTCGCCAAGGCAATGTGGACCAGTAAGAATATCTCTAGCTGGCAGCTCTGTATGTATGCTTGTGGGGAGGGGGGGGGGGGATCAAAGCACAAACATGCGTCTCCCTATTACCTTCTCTGTGATTGAATTTCTGTATTTCTAATGCACGCTTAGCTACACATTGATTGGGAACAATTGCTTGCCATTTGGCAATTGAATAAATGAATAATTGGCTTGTTATTATGCTTGCTGCCAGCCTTACATTATAAATCTTTGGTAACATTGTATAACAGGCTTGTAAATCATGTGCCCAGCAAGCATCACCCCAAATCCCATTCTATCTAAATTGGCTGCATTTCCATATCCTCGAATGCTCCCTATAACATGGCAAAGCTGCGTTCGGCACCTGGCACGCCAAGCACTCCACGTGGGCTTTTCTGCCAGCAGGGGAACAGTTCTCAGCACAGTCTGTAGCTCTGTTCAGAGCCTCAGACATCCAAGCAGAGATTATGGACTACCACAAGTCACAATCAGCCATTGAAATCTAAAGCTTTCCACCTGTCCCTAAGCAACAGGTGCACTTTGAAGAGTGGACTTCCCTGTCACCCAGCCTGACTTGAAAGATGGTCAGCTTAGATTTTTTTTGGCCAGGGATTGTACATTTCTAAAGCTCATCTGTGACCCATTCACAGCTTGCACTCCTATGCCAAGTCCTAAAGCGGATAGAAACCCAATTTTTGGGTCCACCGCTTATTCTTCCCGTCTGAGCAGCCAAGCACTGGTTTTGGCTTAGTTATCAAAGAAAACTGGGCTTTTTCACCAGCGAAACCGAGCCCTACGCCACTTTAGAGAGCCGATTGGCTGATCTCAAAAGTGCCGCAGTGACAAGGTGCAGTCGGTTGGCCAAATCCCCGGAACGCTGTTCGGGTCCACGCCCAGCCATTCAGCAAAGCTGGGCATGGGAGCGCACCAGGGTGGATAAAAATCAATGTTTTTTTTTTAAAAAAATAAAAAAAAAAATCGGATTTTTTTGATTTAAATCGGATCTTTTTTCAATAAACTGCTTTTTGAGGAAAATATTTTACCATCCAAAGGTTCTTCCATCATGAGATAAAGCTGAGTTGTTTAACTCAGTAGAATAAAGGCTGTATATGTGTAACATTCACAATGCCATGCTCTTCCAGTGGTTTCTGTAGGATTAGTGGGCAGTTTCTCTCCTATATTATCACAGACGCTCGCTTTACTTACGCAGTTCTCAAAACTGAATTTGACTCCGCAGAGGTCCCGGCCTCTTCTTCACAGCAAAAATGTTACAACATGAACAGAGTTGAGAAAAAGACCTTAATCCTATTGTTCTACAAACCTATGACTAGTGAGCTACAGAGGACAGCAGGGACAGTAGGATTTAAGTTTTTCATGTGTCGGCTGGGCTGACAGTCTAAGTTTCTTAAAATATATATATATTTTGTTTAGCCAAATTAGTTAACAAAACATGGATGTTTGTTTAAGCAAATAACTTATGCTGTAATGTTGTTATTGTTTCAGTTGAATACATCTATTTAAATTGTTATTAAGGTCAGGATTCTTTTCTCCTTCCTAAGTACAACAGAACAGTGGTGTCCAAATATGAATGATTAACCCATTAAAACGGGGAGAAAAAAGTAATATAAAAAGTGATTCTAAAAATCTTCATCTACTTGCATGTTAAAATAGCAAGAACTAGTTTAGGTAGAAACTTTGATTTAAATCACTGATTTAAATCAAGCCTTACTGACTAGTGATTTAAATCGTGATTTAAATCAGTTAGATTTAAATCAAATCCACCCTGGAGCACACAGCAACAGAGAAGCCAAGGGTGCGTCGCCGGTGGAGATCATGTCTTGTACGGCGCTCTGACACTTACCTGATCTAGGTACCATGCTGTCCGCCACCTGTCATATTCATGATGGCGCACCCCCTGCCATTTATTACAGGGACCATGGCATGCCCCCTTCATTTACTGCAATGGAGGGGGGCGTGGCAGGTTTTGACACACCCACTCCATTGCAGCGACGGATGCTGGTCCATCGTCGACACTAGAGAAGCGGACGATGATCTGCATCGAGCACCAGACTAGGAGAGCTTGCTCATCTCGTCTCTTACAGACTTTCCCTGGACCAGAACCTCACCCCACAGTGCAGAAGGGCTAAACTCGAGCCACCCACAGGCTGGTGTGTCCATGCTGCTGGGCCCTCCGCTGAAAAAAAACGACCAACAGTCAAGTTAAGACTGTTCCTCTGGTTTAAAAGTCCACTTTTGAACACCTTTTCTTTAGACCTTCGATCAGGGGCTCAATAGCAACAACTGGCTGCCTTGCTTACCTTCACTTCAGGCGGGCTGGAGGTGTACAGCAATGCAGCAAATCCAGCCAAGGGCAGGGGAGTCAGCGGCACAACTTCATAGGGATAATAAATAATTGGTCTTTTATGGTCTCTTTGGGCCACTTCTTTAGGAAGCAAGTGAAAAGTATGACCACCAGTGAAACAAAGCATGTACCAGCTCTCCTCACAAATTCAATGTTTAAAGTGAACAAACCCAATGTAGTTGCTGCTTTCCTCTGGGGCATCCCAAATCAGGAGATGTGTGAACCCCCCCCCAAGGGTGCCACAAGACTCGCTTCTACCAGTGGCTCCTTCACCGATGTAAACAAGTGAGAGCCGCCCCATCTACAGCATCTTTTGCGCGCTGCGGCCACTCAGATAGGCTGGAGCACGCACAATGCTGGACATGATGCCTCCTTGCTCCTGATTGCCACAGGACCGGGAAAAGACAAGTCTGTCCAGCTAATTTAGGAGCTTTCACACAGCGGGCATTCCCAAATCAGGATGCCCGGCGAGCAAGAAACATGCACCGGGAAAGTCAAAATCCCGAGTTTTGCTTGTATTAAGACCAAACCAGGATGCCCCACAAAGAGAAGGAAGGAGAAAAAAAATGGAAAGAGCAAAAATAGAAAGGAGGTAAAAAGAGGAGAGAGGAAAAAGAGGGAAGAAAGGAAAGAGAGAGTATGAAAGTGAAACAGCACACAACAGAGAAAAAAAGTGGGGAAAAAAGTAAAGTAAGGAATGTAAGTAAGAAAAAAAAAAAAAAAAAAAAGGAGGGGGAAGCAAAATGGAAAAGGGGAGGAAGAAGGTCATTGCATGAGGCAGAGAGAAATAAAGAAAAAGGATAAGAGGTGGGGAAACAAAAAAAAATAAAAAGGAGGAGAGTGGGTGAAAGAAAAGAGAAGGTTAGAGAAAACAATGAAAGTACAAGAAAGAGGTTAAAAAAAAAAAAAACACGGGGGAGGTAAAACAGAAAATGGGGGATGGAAAAAAAATGAATGACATGAAAAACAAGTGAAAGGGTATGAGAGAGAAGAGAAAAGGAGGAATGATTATAAGGATTATTATTATGGAAATAGGGGAGGAAGAAAATGAAAATAGTACTAGAAAGAGAAAAAGGGAAAAGAACAGAATGTTGAGTGAGGAAGAAAGATAAAGACAGGCAATAAGGAAAGGAAGGAATGAAAAGAAAGGCAGAAGGAAAAGTATTATAAGAAACTCCATGCACCTGGAACAGCCTCCGTAGCAAGAGGTCTGGTAACATGCGAGGGGGCTGCGCAAGTAGCAGTGACGTCAGTCTTCAGGTGACGTCTGTGTGTGAGAACCGCGGAGGACAGACGCTGGTGAGGCCCCTCCCTCAGAACACAGGGGGCATGCGCGCAGGCGCCCGGTCCCTTCCTGTAAGAACAGCAGAGCCGCCGGTTCCCGCTGAGGTGTTGCCCATTGATTGCGGGTGGTGACAGGGAATCATGAGCATGACAGCCGCCATTCCCTCAAGAAAGAGAGGGGGCGCCATGACAGCTCGGTGTTGCTATAGTGACAGGTTCTCTATATAAGCACAGAGCGGGTGCAGGCGGCATGCAAGCCCGGTGACAGCCATGACAGCCGCCACACGCCGAGAAGCTCCGGTGACAGCCAAGGCCGGTAACGCCGACTCAGCACAGAAGCTGGCAATGGTCGCCAATAGCTACGCAGCCTCGTGTGACCGGACACTGCCTCCCGGCAGAAGCCGGCTTCCCACCCCCTGGCAGCCCGGTCACCGCTCCGGCGAGGAGGAGGGTTCCTTACCTTTAAAAGATGAGACGTCGCCATGTTCCCTCAACTTGTCCTCCCGTCGAATCCCGCGAGATCTCCTCTTGCTCACATCCCTGACCGGATTCCGCGAGATTTCGGGTTGCTCCGGCGACTCGTGCGGTCACATGACTGCAGCACAGAGGGGGGCCTGGGAAAGGGCGGGGCAAACCTACTGACAGTTATTTTCTATAGGCTGGGAAGCGCGCGGGAAATAAAGCTGACCTATCAGAGCAAGGTGCTGCTGCTGCGCTCTGTGTGAGGTGACTGACAGCAGCGCTGGAGCCATTGCAAAGTCTGGGGGTTACTCACAGTGCAATGAAAGACGCCCGAAATTGGGCATTACCTCACTTGCTCTCTAGCGCCTCACAGGGATGTAGAAAGCTGAATATTTGGGCCACTCTTGGGCTTCTTTGACATAGAAGGGTATCCCAAATCTGGATGGCCAGACTGTGAGGGTGTAAGCGGACCCAAATGCCCTTTTGACTTTAGTACTAAAGAGATAGATCAGGTAATTGCATACCTACCAACTTATGAAAACTGAAAGGAGGGATATGTGAAGCATAGTACGTTGCAGAATATATTTTGCTTTGAAAGCAGACCAACACAACAGTGCTCACATGCATCCCTCCCCAGGGCAATTTAGATTGCTGCACATTAATTTGCCTTTTTCGAACAGATGAAGTGAATTTTAGAAACAAAATTGTGGCTCATGCGTTTGTAGGCCATCTGCAAACAGGAAGTGCTGCTGGGTTTCCTGTTACTGTGCATTGTCAGTTATGTCAGTTAAATCCAGGCAGCAGCATGAGATGCTGGGAGAGAAAGCTCCAAAATGATTGGGGTGCCCCGGGGGGCAAGGAGCAAAACCTAGAATCGTTTTGGTCCATGTTAAAACCACTCCAATAGCCACACCCTTAAACCGGACCTTCAGCGTGATTTAATGAAAAGCCCAAACTATTAAAAAACTGTTCCCCAGCATCTAAAATTAATATATTTTACGTTTTTTGTCACTAACTTATTCTTTCCCCCACTGGGCTGCAACTCTGTTCAGGAATTTAGGATACGGGCGCCGCATCTTGACTCAGAAGCATCACACTTACTGAGGAGAGGAGAGTGGGATAAGGTACAGGGGGGCGGGTTATAGCTGTGCTTTGCTCAGACAGAGCAGAGCTGGGGTCAGGTTAAGGTCAGCAGTCCCAGAATGCAGAGCAGCACAGTCAGGAGGCACTTCCTGTTTGCAGGCTGCCTGATAAGATGGCAGCTTCCATAAGCCGCCATCTTGGATGTTTAAAGGCTCATAACATGCAGTAGATGCAGGTAGGATGATTTTTAATGTGGACAATCTGTATGTACAGGGTGTGGGAAACATAGAAGATAGGCTCTTATTCAGAGTGAAGGTCCGCTTTAAAGTGGACCAACACCCACCGGTGATCGGCCCGGGAAACTATAAGATTCCCGGGCCGATCACCTCCCTCCCCGCGGGACATCCGAGATCGGGATGTCCCGCGGGGTGAAACCCCCCCAAACACCCCAAACTCCTTACCTTATCTTCGCCGCCGCCTCCCTCGCGCCCCTCTAGACGTGCGCGTGCCCGCGCCGGCCGTCCGTGAATGGCGGGCACGCGCGCGTCAAGAGGGAGGCGGCGGAGCCGCTTGTCCGCGGCTTGTCCGTCGGCCCGGAGAGAGGTGAGTTCGGGGGGGTTTCACACAGCGGGGCACCCCGATCGGGGGTGCCCCACCGAAGTGGACCAAGACCCAGGATAGTCAAAATCCTGGGTGTTGGTCCACTTTAAAGAGGAACAGCGGGGGAGGTTAAAACCCCCGCATCCCCATTGGCAGTATTTAATCACTTTGCTGAGGGATCCATCTTCTAGGTCCCTTGGATTCTGGCCAACCTTCCGATGGGTGGCACCATCTTGCATTCCATCAGGCACTGCGTGCGGCCCCTGGTCTCATGCCTGCGCAGTGCCCATGAATGGGATGCAATGGAGTAACCTGAAATCCCATGAGACTGTGGAGCTGCGAGATCGGCGTGGGACATTGATGAGCACAGTTAAAGCCGTGCTTGTTGGTTAGCGACAGCTAAGGGAGTGTTGGGGTGAGGATTGGGCCCTGAAGTAGCCGGATACCAAAACATAAGTGGGGGCTGATGGAGGGGGGAATTTGGCCCCTTTATGTTTTAGGTCTGATGTTCCTCTTTAAAGGGAAACACCACCTAAGAATTACATACTACCGGCAAGCCCCCTGCAAACATACATGCAGGCAAACTCCCCGCCCACATACATGCAGGCAAGCACACACACACACACACACACACATTACAGCCAGTAAATGGTATCTCTCCATTACAGTCAGTGAGGAGCATCCCTTATTACAGCTATTGAGGAGCACCCATCTGTTACAACCAGTGAGTGGCATCCCTCATTACAGCCAATAAGCGGCATCCCTCATTACAGCCAGTGATTGGCATCCCTCCATTACAACCAGTGAGGGGCATCCCTCATTACAGCCGGTGATCAGAATCCCACCTTTACAACCAGTGAGGGGCATCTCTCCATTACAACCAGTGAGTGGCATCCCTCATTACAGCCAGTGATCGGCATCCCTCCATTACAACCAGTGAGGGGCATCTCTCCATTACAACCAGTGAGGGGCATCTCTCCATTACAACCAGACACAGGGTTCCTATCATCCTGACTATGCTCCTCCACTCTCTCCCGCATGGCCATACTCCCAAACACATTCATGCACTCCTAGGCACATATACATGCACTTCCAGACACAGAAGCTCATGCACGCACCCCCAGGTGCACATGCACACACTCCCAGACATACATGTGTGCACCCCCAAATGTGCATGTGCGCACTCCTGAAATGTGTATGCTTTCACCCCCAGATGCAAATATGCACACTCCCAAACACATGCCTGCACTGCAAGAACCACATGCACATCCCCCTGGGTGTACATGTGTGCACACACTACCAACACATGCGCACACTCCCCGATTCTCATGCATGCACCACTGGATGCACATGAGCACACTCTCAAACACAAGTGCACACACCCAGGCTTGCATGTGCACACTACCAAACACGTGCACTGCTGGGCACACATGCGCACACTCATACATATGCATGCCCTCACAGATGCACATCCATGCACTCCATACGCACGTTTACTCTCCCAGACACATGCGCACACTCCCAGATTCTCATGCGCGCATGTCCAGATCAGGTAGGTAAGTGGTTGTGTAGATAGGTGGGTCAGTAGGGCAGGTAGGTAGCTGGGTCAGTGGGAAGGTAGGTTGGCAAGCAAGTAAGTAGCTGGGTCAGTGGGCAGGTGGGTGGGCAAGCAGGTAGGTAGCTGGGTTAGTGGGTGGGTAGCTGGGCAAATAGGTAGATGAGTCTCAGTGGGCAAGTAGATAATTAGGAAGCTGGGTCAATGGGCAGTTAGGTGGGCAAGTAGGTAGTTGGGGGTGCAGCTGTCAGCAATCGGAGCACCTTCAGAAGCACAGGCCAGGCACCGAAGGCCAGAGTCCCGTTAACAGCTCAGTGCTTCTGCGAGGGTGGGGAAGGGGTTTGCTGCACGCATGTCCGCTACCCTCTCGCTCTGGTCTCCGGCACTTTGTGTTCCTGCTTGTGGGTGGGGGACGGGTCTTGGCAGTCGTGCTTGGTAGGAGGAGGCTGGGGGGGAAGGGAGCTGTTAGTTTGGCTCTAACAGGTCCAATCACGTCATCAATACAGAGAGGGGGGTGTGTTATGTTCTAGTTCCTAGAGCTGGTTTTGGTGGCCCATATCGGTGGGTGGTGGGCGGAGCCTCATTCACGGCGCCAAGCTGGCAGGAGGCACAGCGCTGGAGAGATGCTTGGCTGTTGCTGTTTATTTGTTTAAAGCTTTTGCCTAAAAAATCCAATGCACAATTCACACCTGTTTTATACACTACATGGACAATTTAGCACCGTGAGATTTTTTTTCTCATGCTTCTTTTTTTAGACAAAACACCTTTTCTTCTGTTTTTTCCTTGGTACAATTTAGCACCATATTTAGGTGTGCAATTTTTTTTTCAATTTGCATAGCTAGTTATGACACTATATAGTAGACACTACTGCCCCTGATCTGCCTTGAGGAAGTGACGCTTGGCTCGTCACGAAACGCGTTGGCTGGGGTGGGGGGACCCCCATCGGCGACTCATACACCAGTGGACACGTGAGGTCTTATTGTTGTGATCGGTCTGTCTCTCTTTTTGTTCACCCAGGCTTGTTCTCTTGATGTAAATAATGGTTTAGATTTAGGTATTGCACATTAATTATGTTTATGAATAGGCACTTAGCACTTTATTTATAGATAGAGGTTTATAGAGGAGCAAGATATATAAAGTTATTGTAGTTTGCACGTAGTTATTCACATGGATATTGGATTGGTGAGACACAGTCAGGATTAAGGCGGACTTAAACTTATACAGGAGATTTTTTAACCTCCAGGTCCACAACATTAAGGGTTACATTGACCGGTGGTTGGCCTACCCCGCCCCTTCCCTTGTTCCTTGGAGAGAATTTATGTAGTGTATATGTTTTTAATGGATATGTTTTTTTAAAATGTTTGTATGTTATGTACTACTTATTGTAATAAATATTGGTATATGAAGATAGTTGGTGGTGCCACGAGTTTACTTGGGTGGGTTGGGGAGAAGTGGGACTCCCCTCCTTGGTTGTTAGTTATGACACTAAATTGTATCAAGTATCAAGTAAAAATCAATCATGAGAAAACGAGAGACAAAAAAGCCTCTTTGCCCCCACTCATAGCCACCCAGCAAGTAGGCCCATTTCAGCATGGCCCTGCATAGCCCCATAGCAGCCTTGACCTAAGACCGCTGCATGGGGGGGACCATTTAGTTGCCTTATCCCATAGCCACCTTTCTACCCTGGGGGGTGGTATTGCTCAAAGGTGGGCCCCATAGCTGGCTGCTGTAGGCCCCCATCGTTATGTACAAGGGGCCCCATAGCAGTCTGGACCTGTTGCCACGGCACAAGGGGGACCCTTTAGCAGTCTTACCCCACCAGCACCCAAAATGGGGATCCCCCATACTTGTTGCCCCCATGCATAGCCAACTAACATGGGTGCCCCACAGCAACATGTCCTTGTAGACTCCTAACTGGGTGCATCCCGGCCGCTGAACGGGGGGGACTCTTGAGCAGCCTTACCCCACAGCTAAAATAAGGGGTCCAATTCCAGCCTGTCCCCATACTCGTTGCCCCTTTCGGGATGCCTCCCTGCACCCAGAACAACACCCATTTTGTGTTCCAGTTTAAACAGACAAAGTCGTTTCTAAGCGTGTGATGTGCGGCAACTGGGGCTTCTAGTGTTCCTCGTAAGTGTTCACACCCATTGGGTGATTTACGTCTGCACGTCAAGTACACAAAGAGGCCATAACGCCATTCTGTGCTGCTTGATTGATGCTTTGCTCCTGCCAGGCTGTGTACGAGTGGCGCGATAATCGGCACTAGTAGTAAATTAGGGCCAATGTGTTACAGACTATATGGAAGCTCGTGTGTACAGGATTGGGGTCCTTAAAGTGGAGCAAAACCCTGGATTTTGACTATCCTGGGTTTTGGTCCTTTCCCTCGTGGGACTCCAATCGGCGGTGCCTCGCTGTGTGAAACCCCGCAGATTGTCTGAGGCAACTCACCTCTTCCCAGTCTTACGGCACGCCTAAGAGTCGCGGCTCCGAGCGCACTGACGGCCCCATCCTCCGCTTCCCTCTAACAGGGAGCGTGCCTGCGCCAGCCATTCCCAAATGCCTGACGCAGGCACGCGGCTTGCTAGAGGGATAGCGGCTTGCACATGCGCCCTTGGACCGGGAAACAAGGTAAGTGAATGGGCGACCTGGGAGGTTTCACACAGCGGGGCATCCTGATTTTGGATGCCCTGGGGGGGAATCGATCGGCTCGGCAATCTTATAGATCGGGGCGATCTGCGTGGGTTTTGGTCCACTTTAAATGTAAACTCCCTTTTAGTCAGTTTTTTGGTGTTCTGTCTGATTGTTTTCCTCCTTTGGAATGTAAAATAAACATTTGTGTTAGGATTGGGCCCCCAGACCTGTGACTTACTTATCATTTTGTGGCTCTTTGTTGCTAAAGTAGGAGTGCCTTTCCTGGCCTTGAATAAAAACTACTGACTACAAGGTCCATAATCCTTCCACTGTGACAGGTGAGATTATCAGCAACCTGGGCTAAATCATGCAGGAGCAATGACCTCCCCAGATGAGAATGCTGTCAGCAACCCTTTATCTACTGGAACACAAAATTGTGCTCATCTAAAGAAGCTGAATTACAGCAGGAATGGTTAGCATCATTCTGCCTCAGCCAATCATATGATTATCAAGCCAAAGTCAGGAAGTCTCTTGCTTCGTGGAACCGGGGGTGGTGCAGACTGGGCAGTCGATGGAGTCATGGGCCGTGTAGCCAGTAGGTAATGTTGTGTATATCAGCGCTTGGAAATTTGTGTGTTCTTAGTATACAGTACGTCCTACTCCAGAAAGAATACTTACTATCGGGTAATACTCCGCCAGATGGCGCTGGACTGCAGAGACATCGAAAATAGGCTCCTCCCGGCCCCTCAAATACCCGGGGACCTCCCACAAATCCCCAGATTTTCTCTGCAGTCTGGACTGCGAAGGACAAGAAGATGGCTCTCTCTACTCGCAGGTGAGCGGGGCTATTAGCCTGCGGCCCTGTAGGACTATTCCCACCCGTTCCATCATTAATTGCCTCCCAGCCTTGGCTGCGCTGGTCGGGTGAAGGTAGGCAGCACCGCTGTTAGGTGCTTAGGAGCGCTGCTCCACCGCAATCCCCCACCAAAGGGTAGGTGGTTCAGGCTTATGGTGAGCCTCTATGGGATGCTCCCTCCCTCCCTATTGCCCCTGTCTATTGGTGGGCCCTATGTAAAGTGGCCGCTGTCCTCGCTCACTCTCCTTGTAGCCTTCGGGGGGAAAGAGGGGGGGGGGGGCGTGTGTGTGTGTGTATGTATGTATATACGTGTATTGGCTTTGTGCTTTATTACATTTGCTTTGTGCCAGCCACCGCGCTGACTTGTTTTATTATTACTGTACTTAAAATTTCCGCCGCGCGCCCTTTTTTTTTTTTCACCATGTTCCGCGCTTGGCTGCAGCGTTACCTCAGGCGCCGGCGCGCTGTCATTGGCTGCTTGTCACATGTTGGCTTCGCGCTCTTCGGGGGGGGGGCAGGGCCTGTCTCTGGCGCGTTCCGCGTCATTGCTTGTGCGGGCCCGCCCCTCGAGGTATACCAATGCCATTTTGTCTGCTTGGTCGGCTTCTGCGTGACGAACCTCTACCTACCGCGGTCCGTAAGTGCCCTCGCAGGCGGCTTTATTACCACCTTTTTATTATTGTCTGCTTACTGCTCATTTGATTGTGTCTTTCAGACGGGTGAATCCGTTGGCTTCTCCCGGCCCTCTATTAGTTGGTTAACTTGTGAGGCCTAGTGTAATTACTCCCACTTCCCTAGCGGGTTATTGGGGCATCCCGGGTTGCTGTATAGCGTTAATCCCTATCGGCCTATAGTGCCGCTATAATCACCATATGGAGGCATCTCAGGATAATGTGACCGGGTTCCCTTCGGGACAAGCCCGGCTGTGTGTAGCGTGTGGGCAGTCTCATGTTGACTCTGTCAAGGCGCGGGTCTGTGTACCCTGTGCCGAGCAGGTGCTTGCGCTGCAATCTGGCCTTAAAGTGGCTGGGCCTGCACCTTGTTTCACTTTACATACCCCCCCAAGCTTAAATCTCACTCCTACTGAGTTGCATACAAGTGGGGATTCTCAGCCTGATGTGCTGATTGCTAATACCTTGGCGCGTAAGGCCCCTGCTAAAAAGCGGCACTTAACGCCTAATGTCACTCTTTTCCCTATGGAAACTGATGAGTTTTGGCATTTATGTGGCTATACCCCTTCGGATAAAGGGGAGCTATTCTCCGACTCATCTCATCTGATGAGAGGCCCAGGGGTCATGATGATTCTGGCTCTGACCCCTGGGCCCCGGATGATACTGATAGATTGCTGGCCCAGATTTTTGAGGTTCTGTCCATTTCCTCCCCTGTTGCGGCTCCCAGGCAAAGGGGGGAACTTTTTCATACTGGTAAGTCACGCTTGGAATTTCCAGAGCAAGCACATTCCAATAACCTGGTGCTCAAGGAATGGGAACGGCCCAGTAGACTTTCCGGTGTACCTAAGAGTTGGGATAGGAAGTATCCCTTTCCTGCTGATGTGGTAAAGTGTTGGTCATCCCCTCCCGAAGTGGATGCCCCGGTCCTAGGGTTATCTAACATCTCTGTCATGCACTCCCCTGACTTTACTACCCTGTGGGATGCTGAGGACCGGCGCATTGACCAGCTGGCGTCCCAAGCCTTTGCATGTGTGGGGACGGCACTGCGCCCGGTCTGTGCCTCGGCCATTACGGCTGTAGCCATTAGGACCCTGCTCAGAAATATACTTGATAGTGCCCCTGATGATTTGCCTTGTGAGGTGTTTAATGCACTCTCTAGTTGTGATATTTTTGTAAATTTTGTCCTCTCTGCCTTGGATGACACCATTAGAATGTGTGCCAGAACATCTGCCCTTGTGGTGGCTATACGCCGCTCGGTTTGGCTACGCCAGTGGGCTGCTGACAGCGTACCTTTGACAAAGGGCCGATAGGCTCGAAACGGCCGTCAGGTTTGAAATATGAATGCGGTTTGCTGAATGGTATGAGGGTTTTGATCATCTTGTTTGTTATGTAGCTTTTCATGCTAATTGCTTCTTGATATGCTGCTATCTTGTTTATAGAAGGATAAGGTATGTGTAGGTTGTGCTGTTACACTATAGGTCTATTACCTGGGATTGTTAAAGTGTATATGAGTGTATATAAGATGTGGTCTGCTTGTAGAATGACTATTCTCATGATTTATTGAAGTTGCTGGATGGTGATTTATTAATTATCGGCACATTACACTTTAACATTCTTATTGATACACTATGCTGCTTATGTACTTTTTACTTATTATTATAGCAGATTGAGACCTAAATATGGAACACATCCTACATGGTACATTGTCATTGTAAATATTTTTAGTGATGTATGTTATGTATAGATTGATATGAATTCATGTGTATCTATTAGTGATTTTGTATATGTGTAATAAATGATGCATTTTTTCGATATTGCTGGAGTACAATTGGATTTATTGAGTGCGCACCTCAGACCTATTGTTTAAATTCTGCTGACAATGCTGCCAAGAAGACCCTCACTGGTTTTCCCTTCAAAGGACTACGCCTGTTTGGCGACCGCCTGGACCTTTTTGCTAAGGGAGGCAAGTTACCCCAGCGCAGGCGGCAGTCTCGGCCCTTTCGGGGTCAGGGCTCCTTCTCCTCCCCCTACCGTGGTGCTAGACAGGGAAGGGGGGTTTCCTTTCCTGGGGCCCAGGGAGACTTCTGAGGTAGGGGCAGAGGACGTGGACGTCCTGGCTCCTCCTGGGGCCCCAAGATTAAGTCCTCTCCCAAGCCCCCTCAGGCATGATGGGGCGCCCTCACCCATCCGGGTGAGGGGACGGCTTCAGCACTTTGCTCACGTCTGGAGGCTTTATGTCTCAGACCGGTGGATTCAGGAGGTAGTGTCCTCCGGTTACAAGATAGAGTTTGCTGCCTGGCCGCCCCCAAGATTCATCAGATCCCGGATTCCTCAGGACCCTGTATCAGCTCAGGAGCTAGTGCAGGCTGTGCAAGGCCTCCTGGAGCTGGGGGTCCTCTGCAAGGTCCCTTTAAGAGAAAAAGGCAAGGGCTTCTATTCCAGCCTATTCACAGTACCCAAAACAGATGGGTCACTCAGGCCCATCCTGGACTTGAAGATCCTCAACAAATTTGTCAGGAGCAGGCACTTTCACATGGAAACTCTGCGCTCTGCCATCAGTTCTCTGCGCCCAGGGGATTTCATGACTTCTGTGGACATCAAAGATGCTTACCTTCATGTTCCTGTATTTCCAGGTCATCAAAGGTTTCTCAGGTTCGCTCTGGAGGATCAACACTACCAGTTTGTGGCATTGCCTTTTGGTCTCACCTCAGCTCCCAGGGTGTTCACCAAGGTGCTGGCCGGCGTGATGTCTCTGCTCAGGTTTCAGGGCGTCCGCGTGCTGCCTTATCTGGACGACATTCTCATCGCCTTCCAATCTCTATATCAGGCAGAATTGGATACTCAACTGGTGGTGTCCACCCTGGAGTCATTTGGATGGGTGATCAACCACCCCAAGTCTTCGCTGTCCCCCTCCTTGGTGACTCCATTCCTGGGAATGAATCTGGATACAGTTCAGGCAAGGATTTTCCTTCCTCAACAGAAGTTGGAGAGTCTGATTGCACAGGTCCAGTTCCTGCTATCTTGTCATCATCCATCCATCAGGCAGGGGATGCAGCTGGTGGGCCTGATGGTGGCGTGCTTCGAGGCGGTCCCTTATGCTCAGTTCCACTTGAGGCTTCTGCAACTCCACCTCTTGTCAGTGTGGGACAAGGATCCAGCGTCCCTGGACAGGGTCTGTGTGCTTTCCCCCCCTGGTCAGGAGGTCCCTATCGTGGTGGATGGACTCAAGGAATCTGTTGGGGGGGCAGATCCTTTCTGACCCCTTCCTGGGAGACATTCAGCATGGATGCCAGTCTATCAGGTTGGGGGGCTTCTGGAAGTCCCTGCGGTTACAGGGGAGGTGGGGCCTTCAGGAGGCCCACACACCTATAAACATCTTGGAGCTGTGGGCGATCAGGTTAGTCCTGGCTCAGTTGACTACTCACCTTCGGGCCGGCCTGTTCAGGTGCGCTAAGACAACCAGACGGCAGTTGCCTACATCAATCATCAGGGAGGGACCCGGAGCAAGAGGGCCCTCCAGGAAGTGTCTCTGATCCTGACTTGGGCGGAGACCAATGTCCCCTGCATATCAGCTGTGTACATCCCGGGGGTGGAGAATCTCCTGGCGGACTCTCTGAGCAGGGGGACCTCTCGCCAGGGAGAATGGTCCCTATGCAACAGGGTGTTCCAATCTCTTTGTCACCGTTGGGGTCAACCAGATGTGCATCTGTTTGCTTCCCGTCACGATCACAAGCTCCCGGCCTTTGTTTCCCTGTCCCAGGATCCTCTGGCCTTGACCACGGATGCTCTAGCAATGTCATGGCAGGACTTTCAGTTTCTGTATGTCTTCCCTCTTTGCTGGGCAGGGTTCTGCGCAAGATTGCTCTGGAAGGGGTGTCAGCAATTATGGTGGCCGCCAGGTGGCCAAGAAGAGTGTGGTTCGCAGACGTGGTGCAGCTGGCAGTAGATCAGTACGTTACACCCATGGTGCCAGACCTGCTCACTCAGGGCTCCCTACGCCATTCCAATTTACAAACTCTGGCTTTGATGGCCTGGCTGCTGAAAACTCCATCTTGATGGAGAAGGGGCTGTCTACCTCGGTGGTTGATACCATGATAAAGGCTAGGAAGAAGTCTTCTTCTTCCATTTACTACAGGGTTTGGCGTGCCTACATTGACTGGTGTGAGTCTAAGTCTCTTCCCTGTCGTGTGTTCTCTATTCCCAGGATTCTGGAGTTCCTGCAGCATGGGTTGGACATGGGGCTCCAACTCAGTACTCTGAAGGGGCAGGTCTCTGTCCTGGCTGTTTTCTTCCAGAAGTCCTTTGCTCAGCACCCTCTGATCAGGACTTTTGTCTAGGGGGTCACTCATGTGCATCCCTCACGTAAGCCTATGGTGCCTGTTTGGGATTTGAACTTGGTTTTGTCAGCCTTGCAGGGTGCTCCCTTTGAACCTGTGCAGGATGCTACCCTGGCCATTCTTACGCTCAAGGTTGTCTTTCTGGTGGCTATCACCTCTGTTATGCATGTGTCTGAGTTGGCGGCGCTTTCCATTCAGCCCCCCTACTATGAGAGACCCCAGGACAAGGTGGTGTTTTGCTTCAAGCCAGATTTTCAGCCTAAGGTAGTGTCTGCCTTTCATTTGAATCAGGACATTGTTCTTCCTTCATTGTGCCCTAATCCTAGTAATGCTAAGGAGAGGGTTTTGCATTCTTTGGATGTGGTTAGGTGTCTGAAGTACTATCTGGTGGCTACTGCACCTTTCAGGAAAACTGATGCTCTTTTTGTGGTCCCTTCTGGTCCTAGGAAGGGTTTGGCTCCTGCCAAGTCTACTATCAGCAAATGGATCCATCAGGCTGTTATTCAGGCCTACTCTGCTAAGGGGAAGGAACCTCCCTTCCGCCTTACTGCTCATTCTACGCGTGCTATTGGTGCCTCTTGGGCTTTTCGGCACCAGGCTTCTGTTGAACAAGTTTGGTCTTCTGTTCATACCATTTCAAAGTTTTACAAGGTTGATTTTAGGGCCTCAGCTGATGCTGTCTTTGGCAGCAAGGTTTTGCAGGCGGCAGTGATTTAAACTGTCTGCTGTTACCTTTGGGGATCTGCCCTACTGTATGGACACTGCTATTGGATGTCCCGATAGTAAGTATTCTTTCTGGAGTAGGACGTACTGTATACTAAGAATAATACAATTCTGTGATAACTCACCTGTAGAATTGTTATTATGAGTATAGAGTACGTCCTGCTCCACCCCACCCTTGGTTTTGCATTATCATTGGATCCCCTGTATGGTGATTGTTATTATTGTTATAGTTACTAGTTTGGGTTGTTTTAATTCTCCCGGCTTCTCGTTAACTGCTTTTCAATGCTGGGGATTTGTGGGAGGTCCCTGGGTATTTGAGGGGCCGGGAGGAGCCTATTCTCTATGTCTCTGCAGTCCAGTGCCATCTGACGGAGTATTGCCCGATAGTAAATATTCTTTCTGGAGCAGGACGTACTGTATACTCATAATACCAATTCTACAGGTGAGTAATCACAGAATTGTATTTTTTTTTTTGCTTGTGTATAAATAGGGTTTTAATTAATTATTTTTCTCTCCTCTCCTGCCCAGCAACCAAACCTTATATTGTTATATTTTGATTTTTCTTAATGCTAAAAATTGTATGTGCAGGTGTGCTATTGTAGTGTCATTGTTACAGTGTTAAAACAAACTTATTCCATATGTTTTCGCTCTGGTGCTGTTGTATATGTGTTGAGAAACAGACTTTTTTTTTATATTGCGTCTGGCGCTCTACGCTAATATGGGCTTCAGCGCCGATTGCCGTACGCTACCTATCAGTCGCTGCAGCGTTGTCCTGTTGTTATGTGTGGCGTTGCTGTGGGTGGCTTTTCTTCGGGGCGCTAAATATGCATTGATTCAGTGAGATGGCTTCTACAGCGTACTACAGCATCACTTGTCCCAGAGGAGTAGCTAGGCTTTCTGGCATCCACGGCAAAGATTCGAAATGGCACCCCCTCCTTTTCTCAGGCCCCCCTTTGGCGCCCCCTGGCCTTCTGCACCTATAACTGGCTGCAGACTGCAGACTCAAGGTCAGTGACGAACCTGGTGGGGGTCTGGAGCTGGGGACCCCCCCCCCCCCCCCAGGTTCGTCACTGACCTTGAGTCTGCAGTCTTCAGCCAGTTATTTAGTAAACTTTCTGCATAACTGAGAAATCATTTCTCAGATAATGACTTTCCTCCCCTAAATACAAACTCCTTGGAATTGCCCTGATTTGCACCCACTGCTGTGGCATAAAGCTCCACCCATGTAACCCTTGGTTAATAAGTATGCATTCTTTATCATGATGACATTATCTGAAGGGAAAGACCATTCTGTGTGCAGGCTTAATCCCATCTCCCTATCTCCTTGGACTGGACTAAGTACAGAGTGTTCAGGCTCAGGAGCCGTGTCAGCACAGTTAATGATTCAGAGCCTTATTATACAATGTACTACCACGGCCACTTCCCAGCACTTTTCAGCCTTTGTCTTGAGGATTCCAGTTCCTGCTGCTACAGCTCATCCTGGAGAGAAACATGGAGCTTATAAACACTCATCAAAGTTCCGATCACCCTGAGCCCAAAACTAGCCGCCTGGCAGTGGCATTTACAAAGTTGAAGGAGAATGTCTTTAGGTGGTATGTATCCACAGCAGTGGCTTTTCACTATGAGTATTCTGTGATTGAGCATGTATAGAATGTAAAACCTGCCTTAGCTCTGAAATATTATTTTATACATAATTTGATAGACTTGTTTCAGTCATTTTATTTAAGTCTTTAGCGTGCCTTTTTGGATTACTATATGCTAAAAACCTATGAAACATAGAGATTCTACAGCAGAAATACTAGTGCAAAGACTGGAGTATGTGTCCAGAACATTTAAAGTGGACCAACACCCAGGATTTTGACTATCCTGGGTCTTGGTCCACTTCGGTGGGGCACCCCCGATCGGGGTGCCCCGCTGTGTGAAACCCCCCCGATCACCCGAAAAACTCACCTCTCCCCGCTCCCAGCGCCGTCGGACAAGCAATTTGACAGTCGCGGACAAGCGGCTCCTCCGCTGCCGCCTCCCGCGCATCCCTCTTGACGCGCTGGCGCCTGCCATTCACAGACGGCCGGCGCGGGCGTGCGCACGTGTAGAGGGGCGCGAGGGGTTTGGGGGGGGTAAGGGGTAGGGGGTTTGGGGGGGTTTCACCCCGCGGGACATCCCGATCTCGGATGTCCCGCGGGGAGGGAGGTGATCGGCCGGGAATCTTATAGATTCCCGGGTCGATCACGGGAGGGTGACGGTCCACTTTAAAGTGAACATAAAGTAAAAGTGTGAAAATGAATGTTGCACATACCCTGTACCCTGGGTTGTTCAGAAAAGAAAAATCCAGCATATGGAGAAGCGAGTGAGCGGTGAAATGTGTGAAACGTAACATTTAATGGTCCATTAAAATCCAGAAGACTCAGACATTTAGTGCAGAAAAAACGTCAGCAATGCATTTCGGGGGGCTCAGCTGTTTTCTTCTTTTTGATTATACATTCTTGGGTTGTTGGCAGCTGAAATTGTTCTTGCACCAGCAGTGCATGGCGCATACCTGTTCAGTGAACACTATTGCATATGTCCCAACTTTTCAGAGTGGGAAGGAGGGACAATTTTAAAGTGAAGCGACGCACCCTCATTGAGGGATGGATAGGAGATAGTTTGTAAGAGTTACAAGAATATAAACACTTTGAAGAGGCAAATGAATCATTTAGTGATGCAGATCTGCATGTTATACCCCAGAGAGGGACAAATGAGAACAACAAGGGACAGGGGAACATGAACTCAAAAGAGAGACAGTTCCTCCAAATCAGGGACACTTGGGAGGTATGCTATTGGCTGGCGGGGTTCATGTGGATGCACTGAGTTCTTAAACCTGATTTTGACTATTTCTCTTCAACTTATAGGAAATGGATATTCCAAATTAGGATGCCCGAAGGGCAGGGGAAGCAGGGGGCCACAGGAGAGTTTAGACTGCAGGTTCACTTATAAGAGCTTACTGCATCGTCAACCACCTGGACATACAGACTTTGCATCCCTATCTGCTGTAAAAATTCCTAAAAATGCAAAAAATTGATTGGTTATTACTTACTGCCGCTTAGTGTTTTATTCACCTGTACGTAGTCACTCATATGGTGTTTATTCCCTGGTGTGTTCACTGTGTAATTCACTTGTGTGTAGTCAGTAATATAGTGTTTATTCACTGGTGTATTCACAGAAATGTGTTGTTCACAAGTACACGGATGGGAAATGCGGAGGAGAAATGTCATGTGTGCATTTGCACACAATGACCACTATTGCACTATTACTATTATTGCTACTATATACCCCAATGATCAACATGACACTGACCAATGGGGTAACATGGGCAGACATTACCATGATCCACCGATGAATGACTGAAGTTCTGAAGTTAAAGTGGAAGCTCAGTTATGGGGTAGAGTGGCAGGGTAGGGTTGTGGGGTTACCTTTAAAGGTTGGCTAGGGTGCAATGCCACTGCCTCAGAATCATCACCCCTGGGCTGATTTTCCAAGTATACAGCACGTCCTGTTTCACTAATTCTTTACGCTTGGGATATCCGCCACAAGGTGGCGCAGTGGACTGCAGAAAAGACTTGTGGCTCCTCCCGGGCCCATTAACGGACAGGAACCTCCCACAAATTCCCAGTTTTCATCTGCAGTCTGCGCTGCGAAGATAGAAGATGGCTCTCTATACAATGCGCAGGTGAGCGGGGCTTACAAGCCTGTGGCCCTGCAGGACTATTCCCACCCGTTCTGGACCCACTGCCTCCCAGCCTCGGCTGACTGGTTCGGGTGGTCCACATTAGTTATAGTCTTTTATTTTTATTCTGCACGCTTGCCGCCGCGCCGCTTGTACAGAGCTCCGCGGACGGCGGCGACATTCTCTCAGCTTCCTTCAGCGCTGTCATTGGCCGGCGGGGTCACATGGGGCGCGATTCACGCTCTTCGGGGGGGGGGCGCGCTCTGCGGATGGCGCTTTTTGCGTCATATCCCCACGGCCCCGCCCCTCAAGGTCCATGCGGGCGCCATTTTGGACTGAGATGTACTGCGAGCACTGCTGGCCTTCCTGATCGTGCGGTCATTTCCATTGGTCCGTGAGTCCCCCTGTGGGGTGGAGCTTTCTACTATTCTCACATTATGGGTTTTTATGTGGGTTTCTCTTGTGTCTTATGTCTTTCAGCCGGGATAAACGTGACTGTGGTTTCTCCCGGCCCTCTTCCCCTTTATAATCTCCCACCTTCCTAGCGGGTTTTTGGGGCATCCCGGGTGGCTATTGCTAGCCTTAACCCTTTACTGGCCAGTTGTGCCATTGTAATCACCATATGGAGGCTTCCGAGGATAATGTGCCTGGGGCTGCTTCGGGACAAGCCCAGCTGTGTGTTGTGTGTGGGGTATCCCCTGTGAGTGACAATGTCAGGGTATGTGTGCCCTGCGCTCAGAAGATACTTGCGCTGCAGTCTGGGTTGCCTGCCTCGCTTGCCAGCTCTGCGCCCCCTTCTGCATCGCCTACCTCCCCACGCCTGCGGTTGACCCCTAGTGAGGGCCCCGCTAGCGGGGAATCACATTATGACCTGGCTTTGCGGGTGGCCAGCCTGGAAGGCATTTTACTGGGCCTGCCCCCCGTAAGGCTTCTGGCAAAAGGCAGCATTTATCTCCTGCTGTTTCCCTTTTTCGTAGGGAAAATGATGGACATTATTCTTTCCCTGGCCTTTATCCCCTAGAAGAGGGGGAGCTTTTTTCTGATTCTGATTCCTCTGAGGAACAGCAGGAGATTTATGGCAGTACTGGGTCTCCTTTCGGTGACGATCCATGGTCGCCTGATGATACTGATAGGCTGCTGGCTCACATTTTTGAAGCAGCAGGGGGAGCTTTTCCACACTGTTAAACAACGCTTGGAGTTCCCTGAGCAGGCCCACTTTAATGATTTGGTGCTCAAGGAGTGGGAACGTCCTAGCAGATTGCCCGCGGTGCCCAAGAGTTGGGACAAGAGGTATCCCCTCCTTGCTGATGTGGTTAAGCGCTGGTTGTGTCCCCCCGAGGTGGATGCTCCCGTGCTTGGGTTGTCCAATACCTCTGTCATGCATTCCCCTGACACTTCTACTCTGAGGGATGGTGAGGACCGGTGTGTTGATCAGCTGGCCTGTCACGCATTTGCTTGTGCAGGGACTGCGCTGCACCCTGTGTGCGCTTCTGCTATCACGGCTATTGCTATTATAGGCCTGCTTAAGTGCCTTTTGGATAATGCCTCGGATGCCAACAGGGGGGAGGAGTATAGATCCCTCCTGCTTTGCTATGAATTTGTTGTATATATTCTTTCTGCTATGGATGATGCAGTTAGGATGTGTGGTAGGACTTCGGCCCTTTTGGTGGCTATACACCGTTCTGTTTGGCTGCATCAGTGGGCTGCTGATAATGCTGCTAAGAAGGCTCTCACTGGATTCCCCTTTACTGGGCTACAGCTCTTTGGTGAGCGTCTGGATCTGTTTGCCAAGGATGGTAGGCTGCCTCAGCGCAGGAAGCAGCCGCGTCCCTTTCGGGGGGCTGGTTCTTCCCTCCCCTCCTTCCGTGCTTCCAGGTCTGGCCGGGGTGCGCCTTTTGCAGGAACACGTAGAGAAACTTGGGGCCGGGGTAGAGGCCATGGCCGCCCTGGTCTCTCCTGGGGTCCCAAGTCCAAATCTTCCCCCAAGACCCCTCAGGCATGAGGAGGTGCCCTCACCCATCCGGGTGGGTGGACGGCTTCAGCTCTTTGCTCACGTCTGGAGGCTACGCGTCTCCAACTGGTGGATTCAGGAGGTAGTGTCCTCCGGGTACAAGATAGAGTTTGCAGCCTGGCCGCCCCCAAGTTTCATCAGATCTCGGATAGTTCAAAACCCCTTGTCAGCTCAGGGCTTGCGGCTTGCGGTCCAAAGCCTTTTGGATTTGGTTGTCATCTGCCTGGTGCCCTTCCAAGAAAGGGGCAGAGGCTTTTACTCCAATCTGTTCACGGTTCCAAAAAAGGATGGGTCCCTGAGGCCCATCCTGGATTTGAAGCGTCTCAACAAGTTTGTCAGGTTCAAACATTTTCGCATGGTCAGTACCCTGCGTCCGGGCGACTTCATGACTTCGGTGGACATCAAAGATGCTTACCTTCATGTTCCAATTTTGCCAGCTCATCAGAGATTTCTCAGGTTTGCTCTGGAGGATCAGCACTACCAATTTGTGGCCTTACCGTTCGGTCTCACCTCTGCCCCTCGGGTCTTCACCAAGGTGCTGGCGGGGGTGATGGCTCTGGTGCGATCTCAGGGCATTCGAATCATTCCTTATCTGGACGACATTCTGATTGCGTCTCAGTCCTTTCATCAAGCCGAGCTGGATCCCCAGATGGTGGTCTCCAGACTCGAGGCCTTCGGTTGGGTGATCAACTTTCCCAAGTCTTCACTGTCTCTGTCCTTGGTGAGGTCCTTTCTGGGCATGACTCTGGATACATCTCAGGTCAAGGTTTTTCTGCCTCAGCAGAAGGTGGAGAGACTGCAGACGCAGGCAAGGTTTCTACTTTCTTGCCCTCATCCCTCCATTCGGCAGAGGATGCAGTTGGTGGGCCTGATAGTGTCATGCTTCGAGGTGGTCCCCTATGCTCAGTTTGGGATCGGGACCCTGGGTCCCTGGATCAGGTATTTGCTCTGTCCCCTCTGGTCAGTCAGTCCCTCTTCTGGTGGCTGGACTTAAGGGAATCTCCTAGTGGGCAGGACCTTTCTGCCCCTGTGCTGGGAGACTGTCACCACAGATGCCAGTCTGACAGGTTGGGGGGGCTTTTGGAGGTCTCTGAAGTTCCAGGGTCAGTGGGGCCCTCAGGAGGCCCATGCCCCCATCAACATTCTGGAGCTACGGGCGATAAGGTTGGTTCTTTTCCAATTGACCCCACACCTTCGGGGTCGGGCTGTTCAGATTCGCTCGGACAACCAGACGGCAGTTGCCTACATCAATCATCAGGGAGGGACTCGGAGCAAGCGAGCCCTCAAGGAAGTGTCCCTGATACTGTCCTGGGCGGAGGAGAATGTCCTCTGCATATCAGCAGTTTACATCCCGGGAGTGGAGAACCTGGAGGCAGACTCCTTGAGCAGGGGGATGTTCCGGCTGGGGGAGTGGTCCCTCAGCAACAGGGTATTTCACTCCCTGTGCCACTGCTGGGGTCTGCCGGATGTGGACCTGTTTGCTTCACGTCATAATCACAAACTTCCATTCTTTGTCTCTCTGTCACAGGATCCTCTGGCCTTTGCCACGGATGCGCTAGCAATGCCTTGGAAGGGGTTTCGGCTCCTCTATGTGTTCCCCCCGTTTCCTCTGTTGTGCAGGGTGTTGCGCAAGGTAGCTCAGGAAGGGGTGCCAACCTTTCTGGTGGCCCCCTGTTGGCCAAGAAGAGACACCATGCAGTTGGCAGTAGATCAGTACGTCCTGGCCAAGGATCCAGATCTACTCACTCAGGGGCAGCTGTGCCATCCCAATTTAAAAACGCTGGCTTTGACGGCTTGGCTGCTGAAACCTCCATTTTGATGGAAAAGGGGTTGCCTGCCTCTGTTGTTGATACCATGATTAGGGCTAGAAAGATGTCCTCGTCCTTTATCTACTACAGGGTCTGGCATGCTTACATTGCCTGGTGTGAGTCCAAGTCTTTTCCCTGTCGGGTGTTTTCTATTCCCAGGATTCTGGAATTCTTGCAACATGGTTTGAATTTGGGCCTTCAACTTAGTACCCTCAAAGGTCACGTTTCAGCTCTGGCAATTTTTTACCAAAGATCTTTTGCCAGTCACTGTTTAGTTAAGACCTTTTTCCAGGGGGTTTCTCACGTGCGTCCACCACGTAAGCCTATGTTACCAGTTTGGGATTTGAATCTGGTGTTATCTGCTCTGCAGGGTCGTCCCTTTGAGCCTCTCCGTGAGACCGCTTTGCCCATATTCTAAGCATACAGCACGTCCTGCTCCATCTATAATACTTACACATGGGTAATCCTCCGCCAGAGGGCGCTGTTCACTGCAGACATGTAAAAAACAGGCTCCTCCCGGCCCTACATATACCGAGGGACCTCCCACAAATCTCCAGATTTCTCTGCAGTGCTGAACTGCGAAGACATGAAATATCATGCTCTCGCAGGCGAGCGGGGCTTTACAGCCCGCGGCCCTGTGGGACTATTTCCACCCATCCTCTTTGTGAAGAATATGCCTCCCAGCCTGGGCTGCGTTGGTCGGGTGAAGGTAGGCAGCACCTTGTGTGCTTAACGGAGCCATGCTCCACCGCCATCCCCCACCATAGGGTAGGCGGTTAGGCTGATGGTGAGCCTCTAGTGGATGCCCCTCCCGCATTATTGCCCCGTGCCCTGAGTAGTGGTGGACCCTGTTTACAGGGTCGCCACCCTCCCTCTTTTCCCCAACTAGTTAGGGGGAAAAGAAAGGGGGGGGGGGGTGTGTGTGTAGCGGTCCCAGTGTACTGTTATGTCACGCTTAAGGCCTTTATTTCTGTCCTCTTTTAACATCAGGGTGTCAGAGCCGCACTACTTGCTCTTTATTCTGTGTCGGCTGCCGCCGTTTTTCTCTCTACTACATGGTTTGCTGAGTCGTTAGATGCTGCGGCGCCTTTTCGTTTCAATATCCGTTTGTGATTTTATCCTTGCTTTTTTATTTACTACCTCAGAGCTTCGCGCTCTTCGGGGTGGGCGGGGACTTGTCTTGGCGCGCTCCGCGTCACGGCCGAGCATCGAGCCTGCCCTTCGAGGTTCGCTGGGCGCCATTTTGATGATCTTCGCGCGCGCGTGGTGCCGGTTCCCCTCCTCCCTTGGTCTGTAAGTGCCCTCGCGGGTGACTCCTTATTATATGTTTTTCCAGCTGCGCTTGGCCCTGACACCCTCTTTCCCTTTATGTCTTTCAGACGCCGAGTCTCCGGCGGTTTCTCCTGGCTATATATATATATATATATATATATATATATATATATATATATATTTATACATATATAGTTATTAGCGGGCCTTCCTACAAATCTCCCACATTAATCAGCGGGTCGTTGGGGCATCCAGGGTTGCCTATTGCATAAATCCCTACGGACATACTGTGCCTAGATAATCACCATATGGAGGCATCTCAGGATTGTGTGACCGGGGTCCCTCTGGGACAAGACCGGCTGTGTATAGCGTGTGGTCTCCCCCATGCTGATGCTGACAGGGCACGGGTCTGCGCGGCCTGTGCCGAGCAAGCACTGGCCCTGTGAGCGGAGCCTGTGGCTGCACCTTGCTCCTATTCTCCCTCTTCCCCTTGCCTAAATCTCACTCCTGTTGAGTCATGTACAAGCGGGGAGTTACAACCTGACCTGTCTTCTAGACGGCCTACGCTTGACCAGATTGTTACAGGGTTGTCCGAACGCTTGGGTCCTGACAGGAAGCGGCCCTTGAGGCCCCCGGCTTCGGCCTTTACTATGGGTTCGGAGGAGCTCTCTTCTCCGCGTGATAGTGCTCCGTCTGACGATGGAGATCTGTTCTCTGACCCGGGTTCCTCTGATGAGAGGCCGAGGAGTCATGATGATTCTGGCCAGGATGACTGGGGCCAGCTTGACATTGATGGTATGTTGCTTAGGATTTTTAAGGCCCTGTCTATTTCGCTCCCTGGCGCAGCCCCCAAGCCGAGAGGGGAGCGCTTCCATGCGGAGACTGCGCGTTTGGAATTCTCGAGCAGGCTCACTTCCACGCTCTTGTACTTAAGGAATGGGAATGCCCCACTAAACTTCCAGGGATCCCAGAGGACTGGGATTGGAAATACCCTTTTCCCCCTGAAATGGGACGCACCGATCATTGGGGTTCCTAACCCCCCCCCCTTCTTCACAGCCCTGGCTTACAGCACCCTTCGGGATGTCGAGGACTGGCGCATCGATAGGCTGGCTTCGCACGCCTTTGTTTGTGCAGGAACTGCGCTGCGTCCTGTCTGTGCCGCGGCCATCACTGCAGTGGCCACTAGAACCCTCATAAGACAGATGCTTGAGCATCACCCTGAGGATTTACCCTGGGAGGTGTTTAATGCACCCTCCAGTTGTGACATTTTTGTTAAATTTATCCTTTTAGCTCTGGATATCAGAGTGTTAAGCAAGAACCAGGGGTGCCCTTTCCGGGGTCTGGTGCAGACTCCTGCCCCAGGAGCGGCAGACAACGTCAGGGGCCTTCTGGTCGGGCTAAGTCCGACCCTTTCACCAAAACCCCCCAAGCATGATGGGACGCCCTCACCCGCCTGGGTGAGGGGATGGCCACAGCACCTTGCTCCTATCAGGAGGCACCATGCCTCGTTCTGGTGGATTCAGGAGGTAGTTCCTCTGGATGCGGGACTGTGTTTGCTGGATGGTTCTTCCCCGAGTTGGTCAGGGTACTTCCGGTCCCTGTCTTTCTTCAGGTGTTGGTGCAGGCCTTCCTTGGCCTGCTAGGTCTGGGCTCCTTGATAGGATGCCCTTAACAGATAGAGGCAGGGGCCTCTACACCAGTTTGTTCCACATTCCCCTGGAGGATGAGGCGGTTGCCCATCCTAACCCTCCATGGGTTCGGCGATTTGTATCCACAGACATTTCCGCTTGGCGTCTCTGAGTTGGGCCGTCGGCGCTCTGTAAATCAGTGGGCCTCTGGCCGTCTGTGGAATGCTAAGATGCTTATTTTGGCTCACAGGTGTCTTCAGGACACTGAGGCTCTTACAGGTTGGTGTTGATGGTCAACACCGCTGATTGTGGCCGTGTTATTAGGCCCCTCTCCCGCTCCCTGTGTTCGCTACGGCTCGGATGGGAGTGCTGTCTCGAATGAGACCAAGGGGCAGCTGCACAAGGACCTATCAGGTCGTCCTTCTTACTTACAATGGGGAATTATTTGGATGGGTGTTCAGTCACCTTAGTTCCTATTTTGTCCCATTCTCCAGTATCTCCTCTCCTAGGATTGCATTTGGATTCGGTTCCGGCTAGTACCTTCTTCTTTGGCAATAGGTGAACTTCTGGGGCAAGGTCTCTGTTCCTCCTTGCTGTCACCTTACTTTCACCAGGCAGGATTGCAGCTGGTGGGGCCGTTGGTGGCTGATCAGATGATGCCCCTTATACTCAGAGCCCTTGGGCTCCGCGGCACCTTAGGTTTTTAATTCTGGATAGGGTTTTAGGTGGTTCCTCTTGAGATGGTTAAATTCTAGGAATCTGTCAGGGGGCATCCCCTCCCTTCTTACATCTTCCTGTTGATGGTCACCATAGGTACCAAGTCTTGCAGGTTGACGGGGGGGGGGGGGGGTTTGTCTCTTCTGAAAATCGCCCGTGGTTCCTAGGTGGGGCCCCTAGGGGGTCCATTTACCTACTGAATTCGTTGAAACGGTGAGCCTTCGGTGGGCTCTATCCTGCTGGACCACTCCTCTTCAGGACCGGTCCAATTGGGGGACTCTCGGTCTGTCTGGGGACATTGGCCTGTACTTATTATCTGTGTGAGTCCCGGAACAGGATGACCCTCCAGAAAGGTTTCTGATCCTGATCTAGGTGGGGGTCAAGTTCCTTGCACTTCATTGATATTCGCTCCAATTGATGTCCTTCAGCGGAAGGATGTCCTATCCTGGTGTCCCTATGAGGTTCAACTAGTGTGGCTCTGTTGGGCCACTATCACAGGGGCTCTGCCCTTGGTTTTTTGTCTCAGAACATTCTGACTTGGTCGTGGGGCTTGGTGATTTTATGTCTGGTCATTCTATTCTATATGTCTTCATTCTCCCTGCTAGGTTGGGGTCTGCGCAAGATTGCTCTGGAAGGGGCGACCCGTGATACTGGTGGCCCTTGGGTGGCCCAGTGGGGTGTGGTTCGCAGATTTTTCTGCTAAAGACAGTGGACCTGTACGATCAGGAGGGCTGTTCTGCCCGTTCAGGCCCCTTCCTATGTCGCCCCAATCTACAGGTCCTACGTCTGACGGCCTGACGGTTTATTCCTTCACCCTGTTGGAGACGGGTTATCTTCTGGGTGATTTTGTCTTTGGAGGGCTAGGAGCTAGCTTCCTCCTCTTCTTCTTCTTCTGGCATCTATGATAGGGTATGGTGTACCCGTTTTGTTTGGTGGAAGTCTAGGCTCCCCTGTCGGTTCTTCTCTGTTCCCAGGGTTCTAGAGTTTTTTGCAGCATGGGTTGGCTCCCCATCCCGGTACTCTGGACTGTCCGCCTTCTGGTGGAATTCTTGTTCTGTCTGTCCTGGATAAGCTTTCTTTGGGGATTGCTTAGCTGCGTACCCTAAGAAGTTCTAGAGTCCCTTTTGGGGTTTATTTTATTCTGTTCACCTTGCGGGGTGTTCCCTTTGGACCTATTCTGGATGCTGTCTGAACTGTTCTTCCCTCAAGTTGGCCTTCTGGGGACTGTTGCTTCAGTCAGACGTGTGCCTGAGAGGGCGGCTGTTTCGTTAGCCCTCGTTCATTATATATATATATATATATATATATATATATATATATATATATATATATATACATGCTGTGTTGTGACGGTATTCCGCCTTACGTCGGACCTTATGCCTAAGGTGATGCTTTATGCTTTTATTCAGGACCTTTTTCGGCCTCTGGGCCTTATTCCTAGTAACACTGAAGTAAGGGTCTACATTCCCTCAACAAGTGTTGAAGGTTTTTTTCCTGGTTTGTCTCTTGTCTCCTAGGTGGGACTGACACCCCTCGGGGTTAGCGGGCGTCTCCATCCGTATGTGCCTGATTTCTTCTGCTTTCAGGGGTTTATGTGCCCTTGAACTGGTCTCTTTTGGCTGGATGGTCCTTTCTGGTTCCAGGAAAGGGTTTTTCAGTTGTTTTGCTGATCCTTGTTTAATGTAGTGGCCGGTATTCCCGCCTGTCACGTGGGGGACCGAGGCTCAATTTCCCCGATGGGGTAAAACTCTATGTTACCATTACTGCCTTTTGCATTGGACTGGTCAGGCTAATTATCTGGCCTATCCTTTTAGGGGAAGAATTTTCTTCTCTTTTTTCTTATGTTTTTTTCTACTTGTGCTTGGGTACGCTTGGACATTTCAGCACCAGGTTTCTGTTGAACAAGTTTTGCTAGATCGCTGCTTGTGTAGAGTTCATGCCTTTTCAAGGGTCTTATAAGGTTGTCGTTAGAGCCTTCGCTCAGGTTGCTCTTGGTAGCAAGATTTGCAGGTGACAGCACTTTTACTGTTTGCTGTGCCTTTTTTGATGGGGATCCCACCCTATTTTATGGACACTGCTATTGGATGTCCCATGTGTAAGTATTATAGATGAAGCAGGACGTGCTGTATGCTTAGAATAATACAATTCTGTGAAGTACTCACCTGTAGAATTGGTATTATACGCATACAGCACGTCCTGCTCCACCCCACCCTGGTTTCACTCTGTTCTGGATCCCCTGTATGGTGATTGTTATCATTGTTATTATTGCCAGTTTTTGGGTGGTTGGTTTCTCCCGGCTTCTCCTTCTCACTGCTGTTCAATGCTGGGGATTTGTGGGAGGTCCCTTGGTATATGTAGGGCCGGGAGGAGCCTGTTTTTTACATGTCTGCAGTGAACAGCACCCTCTGGCGGAGGATTACCCATGTGTAAGTATTATAGATGGAGCAGGACGTGCTGTATGCGTATAATACCAATTCTACAGGTGAGTACTTTACAGAATTGTATTTTTGACTCTTAAGGTAGCCTTTTTGGTGGCTATAACTTCTGTCAGGCGTGTTTCTGAGTTGGCGGCGCTTTCCATCAAACCTCCTTATTTTGAGCGATACCAGGACAAGGTGGTGTTTCAGTTTAAGTCAGATTTCTTGCCTAAGGTTGTGTCTGCTTTTCATCTCAATCAGGACATTGTCTTGCCTTCCTTGTGTCCTAATCTGGCTAATTCCAAGGAGCGGACTCTGCATTCCTTAAATGTGGTCAGGGTTCTCAAGTTCTACTTGGTGGCTACTGAATCTTTCAGGAAGACTGATGCTCTTTTTGTTCTTCCTTCTGGTCCTAGGAAGGGTTTGCCTCCGGCTAAGTCCACTATCAGCAAGTGGATTCATCAGGCGGTGGTGAAAGCCTACTCTGCTAAGGGGAAGGAACCTCCCTTCTGCCTTACTGCTCATTCCACTCGTGCTATTGGTGCCTCTTGGGCTTTTCAGCACCAGGCTTCTGTTAAACGGGTTTGTAAGGCCGCAACTTGGTCTTCTGTTCATACTTTTTCAAAGTTTTACAAGGTTGATGTTAGGGCCTCAGCTGATGCTGCTTTTGGCCACAAAGTTCCTCAGGCAGCAGTGGTTTGATTTGCCTGCCGTTGTTCTTGGGATCCCACCCTACTTTACTGACACTGCTTTTGGACGTCCCAAGCGTAAAGAATTAGTGAAACAGGACGTGATGTATACTTGGAAAAATACAATTCTGTGAGTACTCACCTGTAGAATTGTTTTTGTAGTATACAGCACATCCTGTTTCACCCCTCCCTTGTTATCATTATTCTTGGTTACCTCTGTATGGTGATTTGTTCAAATGTTGTTTGGGGTTTCCTTTTATTTTTATTCCCCCGGCTTCTTGTCTAACTGCTTTGTAACAATGGAGCGCAGTGGACTGCAGTCTTTTCTGCAGTCCACTGCGCCACCTTGTGGCAGATATCCCAAGTGCAAAGAATTAGTGAAACAGGACGTGCTGTATACTACAAAAACAATTCTACAGGTGAGTACTCACAGAATTGTATTTTTTGGTCCCAGCCCTCTACTGAATGCGCCTTAATCTTAAAGTGGACCAATCACCCCAGATGCCGGTCCTGGAGTCTCAAAGACAAAGAAGAAATAACAATTCAGCATGCCCCACTGTGTGAGCTCTCCAGATCGAAGCAAATGTGTGCGCTCCCACCCCCCACCATTCAGATAGGATGGACGCAGGAGCATGCACTTCACAGGGTAGTCGGGGAGGCGTGCGTCGCCGATCCCTATGCCGTTGTTCAAAACAACGGCTTTATGCCGTGCATTAGTATGCACTGTATAAAGTGGTGATTAGACGGGCACCCACACATGCGCCGTAGTCTAGACTTTATGAAACCACATGGTGCTGCAATGCTGGATCAATGTTATGGAATATATTCCTTTTTTAAATTTTGACAAAAATGTTTTGGTATATCTTGTTGTAATGCAGAGCTTGCAGAGATCAGTAACCAATAATATGCACAACTTATTATGATGGCTGACTGATAGCCCATCCCAGCATCCCCCTCTGTCCCTGACTTTGAAGACATGCCAGCAAAGTCCCTATACTAAAAGTGTTATGAGGATGCAGCAGCATGTAGGTCCCTATTGGAATGAATAGACTGCTCCGACCTCGATACCAGGGCAGTTTCTAGGCAAAAAAAATTCTGCCCCCCTCCTCCCCATCCTATGGTGCTGCTGTCTCTTACAGGTATGTGCCATGCTGTGCCTCTTCCTTAGCAGCAGACCCTATGGCTGAATCAAATGTGGGAGGATGAAGACCCTGACCTATCTACAGAAAACAGGCTAGGATAAAGGTTCCCCCAATGGCCTTGGCGCCAAGGTCGATCGCCCTGCTCTCCCTTCACCAGGATATAGCCCTGAACATTACAAATTTATAGGGGGTTTGGCCTGTAAAAAAAAGACAACGGAGTGGTTATCAGAGTCAAATTTGGTGACAGATAATTTAAGGAATTCTAAAGAATATATCACTGGCATAAAGTAAGTTTCTGTGGAACCTGTATCTTAGCTTTAACACTAAAAATCTAAAAATGTTTAGCTATTAATCTAGATTTAATAGATAGTCGTTTGACTTGACAACTTAGAGGTTACTGTAATTAGGTTCAGCCTCTTTATTTTGCCCTTCCACTTTTTTTTTTTTGGGGGGGGGGCTAATGGTGATCTCTGCCATTATCAATAGACAGATTACTGGTGTTCAAAGCCAAACCGAATTTGCTAAATCCCAGTCGAATTTACTATTGACCCGAATGCGAAGCCCAACACTATTTACCAGGGGCGTTGCCAGCACTGGGCATACCTGGGCAATTGCCAGTGCCCCTGAAATCTTAAACTGGACCTTCACCCTGAATAGGAGTCTATGTTATGTTTCCCACACCCTGTACATACAGATTGCCCACATTAAAAATCATCCTACCTGCACCTAGTGCTGTTTCTGAGCCTTTAAAGTGGACGAACACCCACAGCTGATCGGCCCGGAGTCTATAAGATTCCCGGGCCGATCAGCTCCCTCCCCGCGGGGCATCCCAAATTGGGATGCCCCGCTGTGTGAACCCCCCCCCCTGGACGCCCACAAACCTTACCTTCTCCTGTTCCACAGGGCATGCGCGGGCCACCGCTGCCTCTCGCACGTGCCTCTAGCAGGGCACACACCTGCGCCGGCTGTCTGTGAATGGCTGGCGCGGGCGCTCTCCCTGTAAGAGGGACGCGTGAGAAGCGGCGGCCTCAGCTTGTCCATCCCGGTGAGGTAAGTTTTTTTTGGGGCTTTCTGGGGGGTTTCACACAGCGGGGCACCCCCGATCGGGGTGCCCAGCAGAAGTGGACCAACACCCAGGATAGTGAAAATCCTGGGTGCTGGTCCACTTTAAACATCCAAGATGAAGGGTGACATGATGCAACGTGACATGTGACAAGACTCACTGCAAAGGGGCCCATAAAGACTTTTGCCAAAGAGCTCATATAAACCTGGAGCCAGTGTGTGGCCAGTGTCTTGCGGTCTGCTTTGTGCAGACATTCTTACACAGTGTTTTCAATTTATGTTTGCACAATATTTTCTTTATATTGATCTTTTATTGCACACAGCACTTTTTTATAGATTAGGTGTCCGTTATCTGGCACTGGCCTTTAATATCAGCTGCATGTTTATTTTAGGTATTTCCAGCATCAGCAAGACATTTCATTGTGATACATGTATATAAATTTAAAGCCTATTCAGGGGAATCCCCCTATTTTGTGTTATTGTGTTTATGTTTTTTAAGAATGTCACTTGTTATGTCTATGTGTGTATAATCCCTTTATAGGAGTATTTTTTACTACCAATAAAATTAGATTTTATTATAGCACATTGTGGTTTTGCTACATTCTTGTGGGTTGAGTGCGGACAATCTGAGGGCCTGTGTGGGGTTTCCAGAAAGCCGGGTCCGGCACCCCCACTTGTTACGCTATTGGGCTGTGCGTGTCTATCTTTAAGCTGTTGTAAACATGGAGTATGAGGCTGCCTGCAAACAGGAAGTGTCCTCTGACTGTGCTGCTCTGCATTCTGGGATTGCTGTCCTTTTCCTGACCCCAGCTCTGCTTTGTCTGTGCGAAGCACAGCTATAACCCCCCTCTGCACTTTAAACTCCCCTCTCCTCTCCTCAGTATGTGATGCTTCTGAGGGAAGATGGTGGCGCACGTATCCTAGAGTCCTGAACTTGTTGGGGTTGGAGCACGGGGGGGGGGGGGGCACTTGAATAAAATCTATTCATTTTAGATGTTGGGGAATAGTTTTTTCAGGGTGTGGGCTTTTTATTAAATGATGCTGAAAGTCCGGTTTAAGGAACACACTCAAGCTCACACAGGGTCAAGGGAAGAATCTCTAATGGGCCCCACTCACCGAACTGATAATACTGGTGTCCTGTGTACAGAGCTGCTCATAGCCGGCCTCAGGACCTAAGGACAGTTGGTGGCAATGGTGAAGCTGGCACAGAATAAAGGGTAATGGGCAGCAACTCAGAAGGCGGTGAGAGGCCAGAGAACCATTGGCAGCAAAGACTGGAGGATGATCTGTAGCAGCAGAGAAAAAGCAAGGACCAGAAGGCGATTGGTAGAAACAGAAACGATGACCAGAGGACAATCGGAGGCAGGTCTAGAGGACGATTGCTGGAATTGGAGAAGACTGATTAGTGACAGAGGAGCTGAAGGGTGACATGATGCAACGTGACATGTGACAAGACTCACTGCAAAGGGGCCCATAAAGACTTTTGCCAAAGAGCTCATATAAACCTGGAGCCGGCCCAGCTACTTATCATAGAATTTTCAGAAATTGTAAATGCAATAAGCATAGCAATGAACATTTCCAACTTTGAGATATCCGGCTAACATATAATTAACAGAATTCCAAAATAAATATGAGGTGGTGGCTGTATATAATCAAATCTCTGAATGGTAAGGGCGAGACCAGCAATGTGCAAACAAAATAAACAGCACATACAAAGAGAAATTGCTTGTATATCCTAAAACCATAATATTACATTAGATGTAACAGATGCAATAAGGATGGAAAATAGAATACAAAGTAAATAAAAAAGCAACCCAAAACCCAAATATTTAACTAATTTTTAACACAGGCTCTGGTCCAATCAGTGCCAAGCACTTGGAAACTTTTTGAATGAACACCGCGCTCCTAAATCTTAAATAAATCTAAATAAAATAAAATGTAAAAAATGCTACAACGTACCAGACCTTTATCCCTAGCAAGCCCCAAACGAATGAATGTATTAGGGTACAAAGCAAATAATAAAAAAACAATAAACAACCACATAAAGTGAAAGTATCCTTAGCCCAATAAGCATCAGATATCCACAATCAAAATACATTTCAAAGCTTAACAGTTGTATATTCGTGAGTCCATGTTTTTAAGTGTCCCAAAAACACATGCACTAATACTAAAGTGCTGCAGAGAAAAACTTTTTTCGTGCTGATGAAGTCCGGTGGATTGTTCTTTTTTCATGTGATCACTGAGCATTATGGATTGAACCTATGGAAGTATATTGAATCCATGGAATTATTTTTTGGAATCATTCACAGAGCACGTTGATCATAAGGAGTTTTTTGATACATAGTTCTGGTAAGCGCACACAGAGTGAAGGGTGACCACCGCTAATGGGTGCATGTGTTTGGGATACCCACCGGACTTCATCAGCACGAAAAAAGTTTTTCTCTGCAGCACTTTAGTATTAGTGCATGTGTTTTTGGGACACTTAAAAACATGGACTCACGAATATACAACTGTTAAGTTTTGACATTTATTTTGATTGTGGATATCTGATGCTTATTGGGATATTTTCACTTTATGTGGTTGTTTATTGTTTTTTTATTATTTGCTCTGTACCCTAATACATTCAGTGGCAAGCACTGTTTAGACCAGAGCTCTGGCATAGGGAACTGGAGCAGCCGCATGCCTATTTGAAGCAGGAGCATGCCTCAGCTACACCAGGGCTTTAGCGAGGGCGGCGTGGGAGCACTGGAAAGGGAAGTGATTTTTCAGGAGATTGGAAGGTTTCACACAGCAGGGCATCCCAAATCAGAATGCCCCATGGGGGCTGAAATGGCCACCCTGGAGTATTTTAGACCCCTGGGCCAATTGTTAATGTGGTTGGTCGAGTTCAGTCCCTGTCCAGACACACGCTACCTTGCACCTTATCCCCCTTGGAAACAGTGTAAAGTGAGCTATTTCAAAGCATCTCAAAATCTCAGAATATATGTAAATACCTTATGTATTCTAAGCAAAGGCACTTTCTACACTTCAGTTTCTGGGTGGTGGCTGAGCTGGGAAGGGCATGTCATGGTGCAGCCTTATAGGCAGGGCCGTATTTGTCACAAGGCACACCGAGGCACGTGCCTAGGGCGGAGCTACACGGACAGGGGCGGGTTTAGGGCAGAGACCAGCAACAATTTAAAGTGGACCAACACCCAGGATTTTGACTATCCTGGGTCTTGGTCCACTTCGGTGGGGCACCCCGATCGGGGGTGCCCCGCTGTGTGAAACCCCCCAGAAACCCCAAAAAACTCACCTCTCCCCGCTCCCACGTGAACGCCGCAGCCAATCCCCGCCAACGTCTAGGCGGGGGACAGGAACGTACAAGCCTCTTCCGCCGCCGGAAGAGGCGGCGGATCAGGTAAGGTCTTTTTGGGGTTTCTGGGGGGTTTCACCCCGCGGGACATCCCGATCTCGGATGTCCCGCGGGGTGGGAGGTGATCGGCCCGGGAATCTTATAGATTTCCGGGCCGATCACCCCTGGGTGTTGGTCCACTTTAATAGTAAAAAAACAAACTTGCCTGCTGTGAGCCTGCCGGCGATACGGGGAGGGCAGCGATAGCAGGAAGATATTGGTGGATCAGTGGGAACCCTCCACGCACAGGGTGGGTTGCGGGCGCAAAAAGTGTGGTCCTAGGCATAGGTGGAAGAGCTGGGGAAGCCTCCAGGGAGAAGCAGGAGCCGTTGATTGGGGCGTACAGTGCAGTCAGTGAGGAGGAGAGGCAGAGAGCTGCTCATTGGCTCAGCCTGTGTGACAGGCAGCATAAGCCCCGCCCCCAAGGCTCAGACTTCCATTTCACGAAGGTACCGCGCAAACCACAGCACTGCTATGGAGAGGTCAGCAGCAGACAAATCTATAAAAAGAGCAGCAGAGACACTCACAGCCGCCCTGTCTGCCCCTGCTGAGTGTTTCCTTATTCTCAGCAGGGCACAATAATCCCTGTCTTGCCCATGTGCTCTGCCCCCTCCCCTGGCTGTCAGGGGAGGAATGGGGTCAGGCAGGACACAGGGGCGAGTGGAGATGTGTTGCTTCTATGGGTCTGGGGCCAGCAGCAGCCGGAGAGCAGGTTCCAGGCAGAAGCAAAGAAGAAAGCAGATCAAAGGTCAGTCAGGCTGCTGGTAACTCCGGGAAGGGGGGTAACGTGCTATAGACTGAGGAGAGTTTAAAAAAAAAAGCCAAAGTCAATTAAAAAAAAAGTCTTGCTCCTGTCTAGTGTTGTTTGGGGGGGGGGGGTATTGTATTTGCTGGAAAGGGAAACTTCCAAGGTATTGTTATGGTTTTGCTGTTAGTTTGTTGTCAGTGCCGACCAAAAGCACAAATGACTTCTGATCCACATAACCTAACTCTTGGGGTGCATCCTGATTTGGGATGCCCCCTAAGATTTAAGTTATGTAGATCAATAATAAATGTGTGCCTTTTGGTCTGCTTTAAAGAGAAAGTAAAATCACACAATAATTTACTTCCACCGTTCTCCACAGCATGAGAACATCCTGATTTGGGATGCCCCACTATGCTGCATATACCAAGCAGCTGATACTGGCCTCATTCTTCTCTCCCCACAGACTGCTTGCCAGCAATCATTTAGGTTATAATATATAGGTTAGTTATAAAATGGTCTGAGCGGCTGCCACCCCCCCCCTTTGTTTCTTTAGCAATCATTTAGGGTCTGCTTGTCTGGTGAACCTGAAAGGTCTGTCTTGCCATACAATAATGTGGAGCGGGGCATCTGAAATCAGGATGCCGCCATGCTGCAGAGGTCAGAGGAAGTCCTTTTAGACTTTATTTCCTCTTTAAAATGTTGCCAGAGCCTAGGACTTTGCTCCCCTGAGTTTTGCCCCACTTCCTAGGGGCATCCTGATTTGGGGTGCCCACTTTGTGAAACCCCTCAGGTCACCTGATACCTTGTGTCAGCAATCCTGCGCATGCATGGGCCCCCAGTGGCATCCATGGTCATCTGCATCGGGCAGGCTCGAATGGTTGCCAGCGGGAGCGGACATGGTGGCGGGCTCTACTGGGGAGTATCAGGCGAATCAGGGGATTTCACAAAGCGGGCATCCCAACTCAGGGTGCCACAAAAAGAGGAAGACCAAAGATGGTGGAATCTGTTTGATAATTACTTTTAGGTTCTTTTAGGGAATATGCTCACACTGTGTTTATTCATTTTTTGTTCTAAGGGCACTTGAAGGCACATGGATAATAGTGTGGGGGGGGGGGTGGTCGTAATAAATGTGATGGGGCCCTGGTGTGGACATTAAATGGGGCCCTGTCAATGTTCATACGGTAACATTTTTCTGTCTTTTAACTTAATCGGATGCAGCTAAACAACTACAGAGTGAAACAGCAGAGACAAAAGCTGCTTCCTTTATCTAATTGATGCCTAATAAGCACAAAAATGATAAATAAGGAGGAGAAGCAACAATGATGGGGCCCCTCTGACAAGTCCCTGCTGGGATATTAATCTACCATTGTGGACCAAAAAATGATCCACTGCAGCACCACACACATGATGGGGGGGCACCATTCTGAATATTTGCCCCGGGTGCCGGATAGATTGGCTACTCCTCTGCATAAAATGCAGCCCCGTCCTACTCTTCGCCCTGCCCCCCACTCTTGTACAAATGGTGGTTTATGCCATGCATTAAACTGCACGGCGTAAAGCGCTGACTGGACAAAGCAGCGACATGAAAGAAGATTAAAGTGGACCAAAACCCAGGATAGTCAATAGCACTGCATTACGGTTTGTCTTTCTTACACTCATCACTCCCGACTTGGCACCAGTTTCCACTAACTCTCTATTTTCCAGTGCCAATCCCCCATGTATTCCACTATTGTAGCCTCCTGTACTGGGTCTTCGACCCACTCTACCTTTTTACTTTGTTGGGGGGGGAGGGGAGGGGGGTGAAACACAAATAGTGCCTAGGGCAGCATGAACCCTAAATACAGCCCTGCTTATAGGTCATGAGCATGCTCTGCTGGCTCACTCACACTGAGAGCACCAAGGGACAGAGTGACTGTTAGACCATTTTTTGTAGTTCTGGAAGAATGAAATTGAAAGTAGGGCAAACGTTGGAGACCTGCTATGGCTTCTCCCCTGTTCTGCAGGAAATGGAGGAGAGGCATCAGCTGAGCTGCTTGCTGCCTTATTATTGCCATCAGGTTTACAGTCCCTATAAATGACAGGAGCTTGCATTCTACTGCTTTATCTGAGTTACTATAAGACAAGTAGAACGACTTACAACTTGACCTTTTTTAATAATGCTCATTAAGGGCCTGATTTACTGAGCACTACATCAGACTGTGCCGTCATGTGCTGCTTACCACACACAGGGCGGTCTCTAGGCAAAATAGCTCTCAGTGCAGGAAGGAAAAAACCCTGCCTCCCCTCCTATAGTGCTGATGCACACCCATATAGTTTGCTGTACCTCTTCCTTAGAAGCAGGCATTGCCTCCTCCCCATCACAGAGCCCAATATGGGGGCATGAAGAGGCCTATCTTATGGCCTGCAACACTAACACTCGGTCCACCGGCTATTGACTCTTTTGACTTTGGGAGCACATCCTACGTGATAATCCCCTAAATCATGGATTCTGAATCTGTAGACCCCTGATATGTGTCTCATCAGCTATTTGCTAGACCAGAACACTTGGGGAGGTCTAGCATACTAGCAAAACCTTGACTCTGAGGGGTACATAGCATTGTCAGCACCATGAATGGGATAACAGGGAAACATGCCGACATACCTGTCTTAGCTTCCAGCACAATTGGTCTCTCAGCCTTGTCTGGGTTTTGCTTCTGCTGCTTAATGTGGACTTAAATCAAAAATGACCAAAGGACCACCAGGTTAAAAATGAAAAAGAAGCATGAAAATACCTCATTGTGTCTGCGCTCCCACGCCACTGCCTTGTCCCACATGACCATGGGCAAGGGGCTCACCAGACAAGAACGCTCTCTTTATATTCCCCCGATGAAAAGCAGAATGCGAGACTGATGCTAAAACGTGGAGCAGGTGTGCTCGCCTCCACCATTGGAAAAGAGAATCCGAGATCGGGATGTCCCGCGGGGTGAAACCCCCCCAAACACCCCAAATCCCCTCACCTTGCCACCTCCCTCGCGCCCCTCTAGACGTGCGCGCGCCCGCGCCGGCTGTCTGTGAATGGCCAGCGCGCACGTCAAGAGTGACGCACGGGAGGCGGCAGCGGAGGAGCCGCTTGTCCGCAGCTGTCAAACCACTTGTCCGTCGGCGCTGGGAGCGGGGAGAGATGAGTTTTTCCGGTGAATGGGGGGGGGGGGGGGTTTCACACAGCAGGGCACCCCGATCGGGGGTGCCCCACCGAAGTGGACCAAGACCCAGGATAGTCAAAATCCTGGGTGTTGGTCCACTTTAACAAAAAGAAAAAAAAAATCTCATAGTGCTGAATAAGCTCTATTGGCCTGGATTCAATAAGAGTAGAAAAAAAGTCTCATAGTAAAAAAATTCACTTTATGAGAAAGCCTGAGAATGTCAATGTTGAATCACCAGTTTGGAAGACAATGAAAGTCAATGGTACTTTTTTTACTCCTAAGCAAAGTAGTGACCTTTTCACTCCGTTTAATCTGTAGTAAAAAGTGCCATTGACTTTCATTGTCTTTCTATCTGGTGATTCAGCAACAGTGACATTCTAATGCCTTTTTCTCCGAAAGTGAAGTTACTACAATGAGATTTTTTTTTATACTCTTATTGAATCGAGGAAATTAAAGTGGACCTTATTATGTTTCCCAAACCCTGTACATACAGATTGCTCACATTAAAAAGCATCCTTCCTGCATATACTGCATTTTAAGAGCCTTTAAACATCCAAGATGGCGGCTCACGAAGCATCAGTGTCTTCTGACTGTGTCGCTCTGCTTTCTGGGATTGCTGTCCTTTCCCTGACCCCAGCTCTGCTTTGTCTGTGCAAAGCACAGCTATAACCCACCCCCCTGTACTTTTCACCTCTCTCCTCTCCTCAGTATGTGATGATTCTGTGGAAAGATGGCGGCACCCATTTCCTAGAGCCCTGAACTACGTTGCAACCCAGTGGGGGAAAGACTAAAAAGTGACTAAAAAATTAAAATATATTAATTTTAGATGCTGGGGAATAGTTTTTGAATGGTTTAGGCATTCCATTAAATCTCGCTGAAGGTCCGGTTTAAATCAGGAAATCTCAAACACGCGCTACTGAGGCCGCGCATGCGCAGCGCATTACAACTCTCACACTCGGCGCGCAGCCTCGTGGCCGTGTGTCCGGCATCGGCTTGTGATGTCTGTCTGGCACATGAGCCAAGAGACGTGTCTGGCAGGGGTGTGCAGGTGACGTGAGGGCACGCCCCCTCGCCTGACGTCATGTGGTCCACATGGTGGGATCAGCGGGCAGTGTCCTCTCTAGTATGAGCTGTGAGCCGGTGCTGTGACGTTACGTCACAATGGTCTTCCCGTGCCGCTCCGGTGACTCCCCCGGCTCAGCATAGCGCTGCATCAGCGGAGCGGAGCTCATTCATTGCTCCAGCCGCATGCGACCACCTGCCGGCTCCCGGGTATCAGCAGCAGCAGGATGGAGGAGGCGGAAGCCCGGCAGCCCTCTCTGGGGAGCCCCCCGCACCCTGATCTCCCGAACACCCGCATGTGCCAGCTGCTCACCCGACTCTGGGGGAAGATCTTCTCATGGTAACCTATGGAGGGAGGGGGGGGCAGGGGCATGTGGGTGATGATGCTGGGCGCTGTATATGCTGACTGATGGGAGATCTGTAGCCAGGGAAGCTGACTTCTGGAGCTTTTGTATCCGTTATATTGGCAGCACAAGGTTACTCGTCCCTGGGGGAGGCTATTGGATGGGTTTGGAAATGGTCCTCGCCAAATAACTAGGGGTGGAGATCAGTTAGGCTGTGTATTAGTTTGTAGATCCAGTGGGGTGGCGCCTGTGTAGATGGATCCGGCGGCGCCTGTGTAGATGGATCCGGCGGCGCCTGTGTAGATGGATCCGGCGGCGCCTGTGTAGATGGATCCCCCGGCGCCTGTGTAGATGGATCCCCCGGCGCCTGTGTAGATGGATCCCCCGGCGCCTGTGTAGATGGATCCCCCGGCGCCTGTGTAGATGGATCCCCCGGCGCCTGTGTAGATGGATCCCCCGGCGCCTGTGTAGATGGATCCCCCGGCGCCTGTGTAGATGGATCCCCCGGCGCCTGTGTAGATGGATTGGATCTGGTGGTGGCACTTATGGGTCTAGGTGGGGGTGTTGGAGATGGGTTTAGGTGGGGGGGTGATGGTAGAGATGGATCACAGTGCAGGCAGGCTCCAGGTGCAGATATACCCACCAGGAGGGTACATGCTGATGCTGAGCTTTATGTAAGTCGTGTAGCTAATCGAAATTTTGCCAGGATAGCTAAACACAATGCTTGTATCTAGAAAACTCGGATGGACTTGGTCAGTTTGGGGTATTGGGAATGGATGAAGTTGGGCTGCGGCACTGGGCATGGATTTGGCCAGGTTGGGGTACTATGGATGGATGCAGTTGGGCTGCGGCACTAGGCATGGATCTTGCCAGGTTGGGGTCCTGGGTATGGATGCAGTTGGGCTGCGGCACTGGGCATGGATTTGGCCAGGTTGGGGTACTGGGGATGGATACAGTTGGGCTGCGGCACTAGGCATGGATCTGGCCAGGGTGGGGTATTGGGAATGGATGCAGCTGGGCTGCCGCACTGGGCATGATTTTGGCCAGGTTGGGGTACTATGGATGGATGCAGTTGGGCTGCGGCACTGGGCATGGATTTGGCCAGGTTGGGGTACTATGGATGGATGCAGTTGGGCTGCGGCACTGGGCATGATTTTGGCCAGGTTGGGGTACTATGGATGGATGCAGTTGGGCTGCCGCACTGGGCATGGATTTGGCCAGGTTGGGGTACTATGGATGGATGCAGTTGGGCTGCTGCACTGGGCATGGATTTGGCCAGGTTGGGGTACTATGGATGGATGCAATTGGGCTGCAGCACTGGGCATGGATTTGGCCAGGGTGGGGTATTGGGAATGGATGCAGCTGGGCTGCCGCACTGGGCATGGATTTGGCCAGGTTGGGGTACTATGGATGGATGCAGTTGGGCTGCTGCACTGGGCATGGATTTGGCCAGGTTGGGGTACTGTGGATGGATGCAGTTGGGCTGCGGCACTGGGCATGGATCTGGCCAGGTTGGGGTCCTGGGTATGGATGCAGTTGGGCTGCGGCACTGGGCATGGATTTGGCCAGGTTGGGGTACTATGGATGGATGCAGTTGGGCTGCCGCACTGGGCATGGATTTGGCCAGGTTGGGGTACTATGGATGGATGCAGTTGGGCTGCCGCACTGTGCATGGATTTGGCCAGGTTGGGGTACTATGGATGGATGCAATTGGGCTGCAGCACTGGGCATGGTTTTGGCCAGGTTGGGGTACTATGGATGGATGCAGTTGAGCTGCCGCACTGGGCATGGATTTGGCCAGGTTGGGGTACTATGGATGGATGCAATTGGGCTGCAGCACTGGGCATGGATTTGGCCAGGTTGGGGTACTATGGATGGATGCAGTTGGGCTGCCGCACTGGGCATGGTTTTGGCCAGGTTGGGGTACTATGGATGGATGCAGTTGGGCTGCCGCACTGGGCATGGATTTGGCCAGGTTGGGGTACTGGGGATGGATGCAGTTGGGCTGCCACACTGGGCATGGATTTGGCCAGGTTGGGGTACTGGGGATGGATGCAGTTGGGCTGCCACACTGGGCATGGATTTTGCCAGGTTGGGGTACTATGGATGGATGCAGTTGGGCTGCCGCACTGGGCATGGATTTGGCCAGGTTGGGGTACTATGGATGGATGCAGTTGGACTGCGGCACTAGGCATGGATCTGGCCAGGTTGGGGTACTGTGGATGGATGCAGTTGGGCTGCAGCACTGGGCATGGATTTGGCCAGGTTGGGGTACTATGGATGGATACAGTTGGGCTGCCGCACTGGGCATTGATCTGGCCAGGTCGTGGAACTGTGGATGGATGCAGTTGGGCTGTGGCACTGGGCATGGATCTTGCCAGGTTGGGGTACTATGGATGGATGCAGTTGGGCTGTGGCACTTGCATGGATTTGGCCAGGTTGGGGTACTATGGATGGATGCAGTTGGGCTGTGGCACTTGCATGGATTTGGCCAGGTTGGGGTACTATGGATGGATGCAGTTGGGCTGTGGCACTTGCATGGATCTTGCCAGGTTGGGGTACTGGGGATGGTTGCAGTTGGGCTGCAGCACTGGGCATGGATTTGGCCAGGTTGGGGTACTGGGGATGGTTGCAGTTGGGCTGTGGCCCTAGGCATGGATTTGGCCAGGGTGGGGTATTGGGAATGGATGCAGTTGGGCTGCGGCACTGGGCATGGATTTGGCCAGGTTGGGGTATTGGGAATGGATGCAGTTGGGCTGCGGCACTAGGCATGGATCTGGCCAGGTTGGGGTACTATGGATGGATGCAATTGGGCTGCGGCACTGGGCATGGATTTGGCCAGGGTGGGGTACTGGGGATGGATGCAGTTGGGCTGCGGCACTAGGCATGGATCTGGCCAGGTTGGGGTACTGGGGATGGATGCAGTTGGGCTGCCGCACTGGGCATGGATTTGGCCAGGTTGGGGTACTGGGGATGGATACAGTTGGGATGCGGCAATTGCATGGATTTGGCCAGGTTGGGGTACAGATAAAATGGACTTATGTATTAGGGTGGGGGGTTAAGGTATCCATGAACAGGTTCAATGGTTTATGCTTTGGTTGGATGTGGAAGGAGTCTGTGTACAAAGAATTTAGGCTGCAGTTGAGGTTGTGGTCCAGTTAAAACCCAGAAAGGATAAAGGATGTCAGTCTGCCTCATATGCAAATGTATGTGGGACAGGTTTGGCGTTTAATGTACTGATCTTGTCTAGGATTACTAACGACTGTAACCAGTTAAAGCTGATTTATGTATTATGGTTTTTTTTAACTGTATCTGTCAACGTAATCTAAACCATGGGTGACCCTGCTAACCTGTTAGTACGGAGACACTCTGATTGCACTGTGAATAGACAGCTTTTTTATTCTAATTGTAATCCAAACTTCGTTGTATTGGATGAGTTTTTTTTTTATCTTAATTTCTGCCTTTCTAAACTGCTTGCATTTAGTTATATTTGATCTCAATACCTTGAACATCCTGCTGAAGCCTGTTTCCTGCCCCCTGCAGGGTGTTTTGCTTCCAGTACCGGTATTTCTTTAGTTTTCTGACGAGGAAATGCCATTGAGTGTTTTACCTGAAATACAAAAGATCTAATACTGTCACTGACTGGGACAAACTTAAATGACATTTTAGCTTTTGATAGAGGGAAGCAGAATTAGAACCATGTTACTTTGTTGTTGAGGTCTAGGCTCAGTTTCTGTCTGCAGAGACTGATCAGGAAATTAATTCTTTCAGTCCCAAAGAAAGCGTTAGTTAAAAACAGAGGGGGCTGGTGCCTTCTTATAGGGGACACTACATGCTCCTAACCCTGTGCCTTCGAACTGGGAGGTAGAGCTTGTTTTGGTTCCTTTGCAGAATACAGATCCACATGAATACAGCCACTTTATTGATTTGGGGGGGGGGGGGGGGATTTAGGGGATGCCATTTTTTTTATAGAGGGTTTTGTTTAGCGCTTTAAGGGGTAATTGTCAGGCGGTCACAAAGATAATTAATCACTATACAAATTGTGCTGGATCACCTGGCGTATGTTTTAGCTATAGGTTGCCACGTTGGGGTTGATTCAGATTTTTAAGGTGAGAAAATTGCCATTGATTTTCATTGTCTACCGGGTGTAAATTTTCACCTGGCTCCAAATCAACCCCCCAAGGTAGCCAATGAAAGTGAATGGCGGTTTTCTCTCCTTAAAAAAAAAAAAAAAAAAAAGGAACCAGAATTCTCACCTGGCTCTGAATCGACCCTTATAGTCTCTGTATGGTTGGACCACCATTTGGGGAAAAATGTATCTAACCATTGGCATGAGAGAAGCAATGCTGCCCAATGCAGGGTGATTATTGGCATTTGGTAGGTTTCTGGTATCAAAGATGGGTTGGTGGACGCCCACTGTCTGGTAATGTCACTGCAAGGACAACAGTGACTAAACTAAATTGGGTCAATTCAGAGCCAGAGGGAAAATTCTCAATTTTTTTTTTAGAGAAAACTGCCATTGACTTTCATTGTCTACCTTGGAGCTGATTCAGAGCCAGGTTAAAATTTACACCCAATAAACAGACAATGGCAGTTTTCTCTCCTAAAAACAGAGTAAGAATTCTCCCCTGGCTCTGAATCTACCCCAGTGTGACTGGGCCCTGGTGCACATATTTAAAGGGTTATTCCAGTTTTGATAGCGTTTTGAAATGTTTCCATTGTGTGCCATTGTGTTGTGTTCAAGGAGCTGAGCTTATCGGATATTGGACATGTTATAAAAGGAGCGATAAATCTCACCTGTCAACACTTATAAATCGTGTGCAACATCTCCCATTATACCAAATACATGCCCTGGGCACTTGTGCTCATCCCTCATTGCTAAGGTAAACACATGGTTGCTAGGGAGAACTGTTCTTTTTTTTTTTTGGGAGAGAAAACTGCCGTTGATTTAATTGCCTACCTTGGGGCTGATTCAGATCCAGGTGAAAGTTTACACCTGATAGAGAATGGAAGTTTTTTTTCTCCTAAAAGGAGTGAGTATTCTCACCTGGCTCTGAATTGATCCCATAGAGTTTGCTTAGGAGTAGTGGCGGGTGAGGGATCAGCTATGGGGATCAGGCTGCCTGGGAAGATTTTGCTGGATTGGGGCTTAATTAGGTTTTCTGAAACCTGGGTGAGGGAGGCGTTTAAACAAATATACAAGTGTTTTATGTCTGGAGATCCTTATATACTACTATACTTTTTCTTTTCAGGTATGTCTTGAAGACGGTTCTTATGGGCCAGGTGCTGTCCCTCTTTATATGTGGCACTGCAGTGACCAGCCAGCTCCTGGCAGAGCGCTATAAGGTGGATACGCCCATGCTGCAGAGCTTCATCAATTACTGTCTGCTTTTTCTAGTTTACACAGTCTGGTTGGCATTTAGATCAGGTAAGTACAATGTTGCTGAAAGGTTTGTCTAGCAGTTACAGTGATCCTCCAGTCAATTCAGTCTAAAGGGTCACTAAACAAGACATGGAGGGGTGACATGCAATTGCGGACTGCCCCGCTCTGCATACCCACGCCGTAAGCCTGCACCCGGGGCTCAATATGTGATTGTCCAGGCTAAATAAACTCTATACTTCTGCCACTTGCACATAGCCTGGCATGCTTACTTGTCTGGTCTCTAGAGTCCCACTCCTAGGCTGATATTCGGCCGCATTTATGACTGGGTGCCGCCCACCGCGCCATCAGTCAGTGGTAATAGATGGGCATGTCATACCTCTGAGTCAATGGAGTGGCCATGCTCTGGATGTTGTGACTGGTGGTGAGACTGGAATCTAGCGATGTTAAGATCTGGTTAGATCCAGAGCGACGGAGTGGGAGCAATCATCTACAGGAGACAAAAGGAGTATGTTGTATTTTTTTGGATTGGACCAAAACTCTGTGTTTTCACTATTCCAGGTTCTGGAGGCACCAGGGTGCCCCGCTGTGTGAATCGGGCGTTCGCCAAGCTACCTCTCCTTGAATCCACGGTGCGGTTAGCTGCACTCACGAGCAGTGCGCGGAATCACCTCCTCCCTTCGGCTGTGCGTGGCCCCCCACAACCATGCAGTTGGGGCAGACGGGGCCGCGTACAGTTGAGAAGGGAGACGAGTGATGCAGGAGCATCACATCGTGGGCTCAGGGGAAAAGTAAGAACATTGTGCGCTCTGGGAAGTTTCAAACAGTGGGGCATCCCAGTTCAGGGTGTCCCGGGGAGGAGGGAATAAGCCCTGGAATCTCAAAGACTCCAGGATGGGATTTGGTCCACTTTAAGATCAAACAGCCCCACGGCCGTTTGATCAACTGTTGATGTTTGTTTTTGTTTTTTTGTGGATGTCAGCCCCATGGCTCATTTGACTAGCGGGTCGGGGTTTTTGTATCAATTGTCACATGCGGGGGGTTTAATTTGTTTATGTTTTACTTAATAAACTGATTCTTCTGTACTGCTATGCCCTGTAAGCTTGAACCAGTATAGGAATTGTGCATGCAGTTATGTTACTGGGTTCTCAGTTCGCACATTATTGGGGTTCTTTACAGAGCTATTCATAGGCGTAGCTTTGTTAAAAAAAAAATAGAATAGTAACAGTTCTTATAGTGCCCATCGTGTGCTTACGCACACATGGAATTTGACCTCCGCATTTTCCCATCTGTGGACGTAAACGACACACTTCTGCGAACACACTAGTGAAAAAAACACTATAGGGCTGATTTAGCTCATGAGAATAGTTTTCACTTTTTTTTTTTTTTGTAAAAAGCATTTTCATTTATTTCTTTTTCCTCAATACAACTGATACATGATGCTGAATTGCACCAAGGAAAAAAAATCAAGATCTATTTTTTCTTCTTCACAAAAAAGAGAGAAATTATCACGGTGCTGAATCGGCCCTTATATTGTGAATTACACACAGTGAACACACCAGTGAATAAACACCATATCACTGACTACACACGTGAATAATACACTAAGAGGCAGTCATGTGTCCAGAGCGGTGAGCTGCCCTAAACTCTGCATCCGGGGAGCAGTTGGGGGCTAGGTGCCTTGCTCAAGGGCATTTCAGCCATGTCCCAGTGGGAAAAGTGACCCTGTCATCCTCCGGTCACAAGGCCAATGCCACTGGCCTGGCAGTGCTGGCATTTGTTGTTGTTTTTACTGGTATTTTAATTGCGGGTGTAATTTTCCCATCCTCAATTACCAGTAAAAAGACAAATACCAGCACCGCCAGGCCAGTAAAGGGTCACTCAGCATTAAAGTGGACCAACACCCACCGCTGATCGGCCCGGGAATCTATAAGATTCCCGGGCCGATCAGCTCCCTCCCCGCGGGACATCCGAAGTCGGGATGCCTCACTGTGTGAACCCCCCCCCCCCCGGACGCCCACAAACCTTACCTTCTCCCGTTCCAACGGCGCATGCGCGGGCCACCACGCGTCCCTCTAGCAGGGTGCGCACCCGCGCCAGCCGTTTGCGAATGGCCGGCGCGCTCCCTGTAAGAGGGACGCGTGAGAGGCGGCAGCCTCAGCTTGTCCATCGGCGGTGAGGTAAGTTTCTTTGGGGCTTTCTGGGGGGTTTCACACAGCGGGGCACCCCCGATCGGGGTGCCCCGCAGAAGTGGACCAACATCCAGGATAGTGAAAATCCTGGGTGTTGGTCCACTTTAAATAAAATGTAAGGCCTGGAAGGTTTAGGCATGGTGTTTCCACCCCATTAATCCAAAATAAACATGGCTGAGTAATTCCACTCACAAATGTCCTCCCTGTTGCTTTTGTTTATCAGGAGAGAATGGACTTGTATACATAGTGAGACACAAATGGTGGAAGTATCTGCTTCTTGGTATTGTTGATGTGGAAGCCAACTACTCTATTGTGAAAGCCTATCAGTATACAACCATCACCAGCGTTCAGGTAAGGAAGGATGAAGGTCTTCATGTTAAAGGGACATTCCAGGTAAAAGGTGCTTTGCTTTCTGCTCTCGACGTGCTGGTTGTGAGAGGTTGGATCTTTATTTAACGTGCTTTATATTTGTTGGTAAGCCTTAGTGAACTCGCTCCTTTTTGCTGGTTCTCATCATGCATGGTTGAATCATGCTCCTCTGCTGTGAGTCTTGGGTCCCCTGGTAGGTGTAATTCACTGTGGGGACTGTGAAGGATGAGTCCGCACAAGGTATCAGGTTCTGTAGGGTTTATTAAGAAGTGCTGGTAAGTACGGTTCAGTCCCTGTCAACCAGCATGGGGAAATCGTGGTAATCCTAAACATGGGATTGTGAAATGCAAAGCGGACGTTTTTGACAGGAGCTAACAATCTAATGCCCCTTTTGCACTGACCACTATGGTCAGACATCAGTTAACTTATGTAAAGTTGGGTTTTCGTGGCAAAATATGGAGGTTATTGTGCCATTGGTCCATGTTCTTTGTTTGACATCTGCTGACAGATAAAGGCTTGCTCTACAGTGGGGTCAAAGTAAGAAAAAATAAATAATAATAAAATAAAACCTGAGCAAGCAACTTTCTGCCCCCTAATACCTACAGCTACCCCCTAATCGACAGCCTGCAGTCAGGCCAGCAGACCAGCTCTAATGTGCTGTGGGTAGACTGCTGGTGATCATGTGACTAGTGAGGAAATGTTGGAACACATAAGTATTACGTACAGGGATGCACACTGGGGCATCCCAAATTAGGATGCCTAGTGCTTGAAGGGAAAGCAGACCTCAAGTTTGTTTTGACTGGAGCTCATCTCTAAAAATCCAGGAATTTCGTATCCAATTCACTATGTCTTAGTATGGTAGGTAATAAATATAAAGCACCCACCTGTAAAGTGCCCTCCAAGTCCCTGAGAAAGGAGTCTGCAAAGTACTCTAGAACTGGAGGTGCTATCTTCTCTAGATTGCCCCTGGGTCATCCATATACTCCTCTTTACCCACGGCTCCTACAATCCTGTCTTCACTGGGTCTGCACCTCCAGCATCCCTGTAGCTGATGCACTCTCCCCTACAGGGACGCCAGGGATGCGGCCAACGGACTGGGTCATGTCCACCGAAATTCTTGAGATCAGCCAATTGTCGAAATAAAAATGGCGTTGGTGGTGAAAAAAAAAACCTGTGGTGTGTCCCCCCCCCCCCTCCTTTTTCCTTTAACTGGGCCACTAGCGAGCCAGCCCAAGCCAAGCCCGAGCCAATGGTGTTTCAGGCTCTTTAAAGGCCTGTTTTAGAATAATGTATAATAAAGTTATAAGAATGTAACTGTTTTAGGGGTCTTTGGCAGGCAGGGGTTTTGTTTACTGTTTATATATGGCCTGAGACGTGTGTGTGTGTGTGTGTGTGTGTGTGTGTGTGTGTGTGTGTGTGTGTGGGGGGGGGGGGGGGGGGTTGGGTGCTGATAACGTGTACTATATATGTGTGTGTGTGTGTGTGTGTGTGTGTGTGTGTGTGTGTCTATAGGCAAGCCTCTGATTACACTGGCCAAACGCTATCCTTTTGTAAGTAAGTAAAGCTGCTCACTTCTTGTGTTCTCTAACTTTGGATTCCTCTCTTGTGTAGCTCCTGGATTGTGTGGGGATCCCTGTGCTGATGGTTCTTTCGTGGTTTATTCTTCGCTCCAGATACAGACTGATCCATTACATCGCTGTTGTGGTGTGTCTGCTGGGAGTTGGCACCATGGTGGGAGCAGATGTGCTTTCTGGAAGAGAAAGTGGCAAAGGTTAGACAACAGAATAACTCCGGGGAGTCTGCTGGCCTTTCTCTAAAACTAATGTAAAAGAGGACCAAAACTGATTTGTTGCCGCTGGAGGCCCCATTATGTACTGGGGAGCTGTGGGTCAAAGTCAGTTTACTGGGGGTTGCATGCTGCTGAACATCCCAAATAAGATAATTGGGACCAAATTGGGGCACACTGGTGGAGGATGGGTTAGTTGATCCTATTTCCTTGTGAACAGGATTCTCCCTATCACAAAGTTGCCTGTGTGGGTGGGGTTAAGTCCACTTTAAGCGACTGCTGTGTGTATAATTAAAGTGGACCAAAACACACCGCAATCTGCCCCGGAATCTATAAGATTCCCCGGCCGCTCGATTCCCTACCCCTGCGGCATCCAAAATCGGGATACCCTGCTGTGTGAACCCCCCCCTCCCCCAGGTTGCCCTATATTACCTTGATTGCCGGTCCAACGGCGCATGCACGAGCCGTATTCTTGTTATCCCTCTAGCAGGGCGCGGGGGGATGCGACCGCCAGTGCGCTCGGAGCCGCAGGCCTTGGACGAAGGCATAGATGACGTGAAGTCAGCGTACCGGGGTGCACTGATTGGACGAGCGGCTACGCAAGCGCCGTAGGACCGGGAAGAGGAGTTGACTTCGGCGATCTGGTGCACCCCTGATCGGGGGCAAGGACCAAAACCCAGAAAAGTCAAAATCCTGGGTTTTGGTCCACTTTAAGTTAACCCATATATCCTATTTTACACAGGCTTACTTTCAAAACGTTTGAGAGAGGGGAGGTTCAGGTGACCTTTGGCCTAGGTCCCCTGTAGTTCAACCTCCATGATGCCCATTGCTTTCCTTGCAGCCTTCTTTTCTGAAAAAACACTGGAGCTTATGCCGTCATATATCTAGAATCAAAAATCAGTTTGTGTGTATAATATATAAATGGTTGAGAACCACTGATCTAGAAGACTCTTAAGGATGGTGATCCAATATGTGAGACTCCACCTAACCGGTGTTCCCCGTGGGCTGCAACAGCATCCACGCCATTCCTCCAGCTCTTGGACGTTGCCATGCTAGGCTTATGTGAATGGCCAGCGCAGACACACACAGCCAGAGGGAAGTGTCTGCCCATCCCTCCTCAGCTTTCCAGGCCGCTCAGGAATTTGCATTCTCAGCTTTCCTTTTAGTTAAACACACCGGGCATCCCAAACTGGGATGCCCCCTGACACAAGAACAAACCCTGGGAGAATAAAAAATGTCTTTTGGACCTTGTTAAAGAATCTCACTCTCCTGGTTGTTCCTCTCATTCGAGGCATTCCGATTGGATACCCCGCTGGTTGTATCCCACAGGATGGCCCAGGAAACTTGCCTTTCCACTGTTCTGTGCTCAGTTTCGCCCGGCTTCATTTGGCTCACTTCCCACTGTTGGCTGCCACATCCCAACTCATTTCTAGTTATGTGTTTGTGTCCACCAGCTATTAGAAAGGTCTGTGGGTACCCGATGCAGATAGAGGTGTACTGTAGATGTGGTGCAAGCTCCAGGAAAGGTAAAGAAATCGGGCGACCGGGGTGGAGGAGCTTGGATGGCCCTCAGGTCTTTTAGACACCAGAGCCTCCAGTGTTTCTATTCTCGGAGATTCCGATTTCTGATACTCGCCCAATCTATGTTTGGATTCAGACTGGCAGTCTTTAGAGCTTAATCTACACGGACACCTTGACAGTATGGCATTGAAAAAGCTGTGACTCGTTACATTTCAAATCTTTACTTGAATATGTGTTCATTTACAAAACATAAACCCTAGTTTTTATTCCTCTAATGCAGCCAGTGACATGCTGATTGGAGACCTCCTGGTTATCCTCGGTGCATGCTTGTATGCCGTTTCGAACATTACGGAGGAGTATGTGGTGAAAAACCTGACCCGGGAGGAGTTCCTGGGGATGCTCGGCCTCTTCGGGATATTCGTCAGTGGAATACAGCTGTAAGTCTTTTAGTCCTGTGTATCTGGTATAAAGTTAGTAAGTTGTTGTAGGCAAGAAATCCAAGGTTAAGGGTAATACTATTTATTGGCTAACTCAATAGATCGCAAATGCAAGCTTTCTAAGTAAATTAAGCTTGTTCTTCAGGCATGATACACATCTGTAACTTTTACACCCACATTTATACAAAAAACCTACAAAAGAGGTAATAAACAGTATTCTAGGAAATAAAATATATGTTTCCACATAATCATTTATAAGTATTCCCATGTCATACAGACCAAGAACAGTTTAAACTTATTTTTTTTAACGTTTTCATTGTGATTAAAACCAACCTTTTTTTGTCTTTGTGATATCTCAAGCACCCAGAAGGAGCAGGCTAGGCGTGCAATGCTTGAGTAGATCTTTTAATATTTACTACTGTACTTTCCTTCCTGCCCTGTTTTTGCTCAGCAAGCGAACGACCACACAAATCTTCTGCGATTGAATGACTGCGTTAAGACTGTTTGTGGTAGACTTACGTTTCCACATTCTAATGATCAAGCGATGAACAAGAAATTATGGTCAGCTTAATTGCGGTCACTCTAGCGATTTCTCCCACCATATAAATGGGACCTTAGTCCCAGGCTCATGGGAAAAAATATATACTCCCCTTTTGTCTCCTGCCGATGATCACTTCTAGTCTGGCGCTGTGTCGCTTATCTGTTCAGCAGATCCAATCCCGTGCTGCCCGATCCTTAATGATGGTCACATCATCATTCATGAGTTAATTCGCTAACAATTTGCAATTCTTTAACAATTTGCACTGTGCTTCACTTGCCCTTGTACTTGTCTTGAAATTTGCCCATCTATGGTCACACTGACAATGTATTTCTCTCCTTTAGCATGGTTGTTGAATACAATTCAATTCAGAACATCCATTGGGACTGGATAATTGGTAGGTGTTTGTACCTATTTGTCTTGTTTTATTTTATTTTTTTTTACTGCCATTAATAACCATTTAAAGTTTACCTTATGAAGGCATCCATGAATGATACATATGGGAGGGGGGTGCACAGTGTGCAGCAGAAGCACCACAAAATAGAAAGTGGCCTACAGAGGAAACATGGAAAAGCGAGAGATGGGGCAAGAAAGAGCAAATGCAGATAGATGGAAGGTGAACAAGAGAGAAATAAGAGAACATGTAGAAAAGAGAGAGAGTTAAATAGGATTAGAAAAAGGGGGAGAAAAAATAGAGATGGGAAAAGGGTATTGAGAGCTCCTGATGCCCCCTTATATAGAGAGGTTGGACCACACACCATCCCCCCCCCCCCCCCCCCCCCCCCAGTAACCACATTTCCTCTGACACAGAATTTTCCCCAAGCATTTCTGAGGAAGCCCCTTTCGGTGCCACCGGTTATTCACGCACCACCACCTCAGCCTACTCCATCTCGCATCTCGCCCTCCCCCCTGCTACCAGTCACAATTGGTGGAACCGAGGAGCGTGAAGGTATAGTCTCCTCAGATCCTAGGAATCTCTAAATGAGGAGAAGATTCTCGGGAAGAAGGAACCCCAAAAGGTCCAAATAATAAGATGGCAGGGAAAACTGCCACTCTTATTTGATATTTATGATACTATGATGATCCCTAGCGATGAACAGACTACCGGCTCATACTACCCATAAACTCATGGGTATAATGGAAAAATATTTTCCTATTCACTCTTCCTTGTCTAATTTAATTAATAGGGAATGGCAGTTCCCTGTGAGAATTTCAAAACCCTTATAGGAAGCGGAAAATAATCCACTAGAAGTATTTACTTGAATACTTGCAAGAAGATCAGTTCATTCTGTGAAATTAACAGCTTGAACAAGTTGTCGTCTGTCCTGGAATTTCTGCAGGAAGGTTTTGAACGGAGTTTGGCAGTAAGTCCTCTTAAGACCCAGGCATCAGCAGTTTTGGCTTTCTTGGATAAAGCTCTAAGAAGGTATAATCTGATTGATAGATTCCTCATAGCTATTACTTGAAAGAGACCAGTCTGTCTCCAGATGTCCTACGTGGGATCTAACCCTCGTTCTTATGTAATTGCATAGTTGATACGGCTGAAAAAAGACATATGTCCATGAAGTTCAACCAAGGGTGTTGGGGTAGGGAAAATAATTTTTTAGTAATAGTAACTATTAATGTTTTGTTTTAAATAAGCATCTAATCCTTTTTTTTTTTACAATCTCAGGCAGTGCCCCCTTATTTTTTTTGTATTGCCCATTTATTTATTTATACAAGTTAATCATGCCCCCCCTCAGTCATCTCCTCTCAAGACTAAACAGATTTAATTCTCAAAATCTTTCCTTGTAACCAAGATCCTTCATTACTTAGTTTGGCGGCTCTCCTCTTCACTCTTTCCATAGTCAGAGCATCCTTTCTATGAACAGGTGCCCAGAACTGGACTCCAGGTGCGGGTACACCAGTGCCTTGTAAATAGGCAAAATGACATCCCAATCCCATGATTCTATGCCACTTTTTAGGCATGGTAATATCTTGGTAGCCTTGGAAGTAGCCTGTGATCTACCAGTACCCCCAGATCCTTCTCGATTAGTGGCCAGTTTTATTCCCCTGAGGATATATGTGGCCTTCAGGTTATTAGACCCCAAGTGCATGACTTTACATTTCTCCACATTGAGAGTCTGGGCATCCACTTGGCAAATGAAGTTCAAAGTGTCCAAGTAAGCTTGAATCTTGTGAACGTCTTCAATAGACTGCACTGTTCTACATATATTTGTGTGATCTGCAAAATAGAAACAGTGCATTTTATTCCATCTTCTATATCGTTTATTAACAAGTTGAATAATAGTGGGCCCAGCAGTGAACTGTGGGGTACACCACTTACAACCGGTAACCATTCAGAGTAGGTATCAAGGTTAGTCTTGCAGCTTCTGCCCGTAGTAAAACTATACTGGTTGTCACTTATAATATTATGCATAGTTACATATTCGTGTATGTAGTCCCTTAATGGCCCCTCAAGCAATTTTCCCACAATGGATGTTAAACCTACAGGTCTATAATTGCCTGAAGAAGACCTAGAGCCCTTTTTAAAAATGAACACCACATTTGCCTTATGCCAATCTCTTGGCCCTATACCAGAAGTTAGTGAGTCTTTAAAGATCAAGAACAGGGGTGATTAGATAATTGAGCTAAGTTCTTTAAGAACTCTTGGGTGAAGTTCATCTAGTCCTGCAGTCTTATTCACATTTAAACAATTTCATTTTTCTCAGATGATATCCATGTTCAGCTTGTTGAGTATTATACTTGGGCTATTGCTATCAATTGGATCTCCTGTTTTGGCTCCTTGCTCCTCTTGTGTACACAGAGCTAAAGCATCCATTTAACAGCTCCACCTTCTCTTCATCCCCATCGACCATTTCCCTGTTATCATTAATTAGGGCACCTACCTGTTCTGATTTATTTTTCTTTGAATTTATATATTTAAAAAAAAAAAAGTTTAGGGGTTGTTTTGCTTTCTTTGCCCACATCTTTCATTTTGTGCTTTAGCCAACCTTATTTCTTTTGTGCATGCTTTATTTACTAATCTATACTTTTCAAGGGTTAAAGCTGAGAGCTCAGCCTTGTAATGTTTAAATGCCATTTTCTTGTTCTTTATTGCCCTTTTAAGCGCAGGTGTCGGCCATGAGGGGTTTCATTTTAGCTGCTTATATTTGTTCCCCATAGGAATACATTTTGCAACCTTGGTACTCACAATTGATTTAAAGCACTCCCATTTGGCTTCTGTATCTTTATTCCTGAACAGATGCTCCCAGTCTGTATCCTGGAGTACCGCTCTGAGTCTGGGGAAGTTGGCCTTTAAAATTCAGTGTTTTTGCCCTCCCAGACAGAAAATCTTTCTTACAGTTTATGTGAAGTACAACTATATTGTTGTCACTGTTACCAAGATCTTCACGGCCTGTTACCTTTCCTATCAGGTCATCATTTGATATTACCAGATCCAAAAGAACATCGCCCCTAGTAGATGCCTTCACCAACTAACCATATGGTTATCTTGTAGCAAGCTGAGGAATACTCTTGTAGTAGAAGTAGAACCATGTCTCCAGTCCATTCTTGGGTAGTTGGAAGTCCCCCATCACTACCACTACTGCACCAACCTGTGCAATCCACTTTATCTGTTTATGCAGCTGACCCTCTATTTCCTCAGTTATATTTGGGGGTCTATAGATTACACCAAATTGTTTTTTTTAACACTGTTTACATCGCCCGCATTTTTTCTCACAAGTATTCTACATCATCACAATCTTCTGCTAGCATCATTCTTAAAGGTATAATAGAAGCTCCTTTTGAGCCACTTGCAGAACAGTCAGGCAAAATTTTAACTAAGATGTTTCTGCTTGTTGTTGCCATTACCTCAGCACACAGGGTTAGTGACTCACAGGCCCTCTCCATTCGAGAGCCCTTTTGTATAGTTCTACCGGATGGGGCCACTCTCAGGCCTGTTCCGCTTTACCTACCGAAGATTGCCGCTACCTTTCACAGGTCACAAGAGATCGTTCTCCCATCCTTTCGAGGCAACCAGAAGAATGTGGAGGAGAACACAGTTTCTAGATATCAGAAAATCCCTTATTTTGTATTTAGAGCACACACATACTTGGAGGAAGACAGATAAGTTGTTTGTCTCCTTTAGTGTCAAGAATAGAGGCTCAGCCGCCTCCAAAGCCAAGTGGATTAGGCAGGCCAGCTTACCCATGTATGGACTCTCCAGCGCCTTATATTAGAGCCCACTCTACCATGGCAGAAAGATCCGGGGCTTCCTTGGAAGAAATCTGTATGACTTTAAACAGTCTATTGGTAGAAAAGTTCTTCTTTCTGTTTCCCGCTCTTAATTTATAGTTTACTTGTTTATCGTCTCAGATGCCCCTCCTGAAGGACGATGGGAGAAAATGCCTGTTTAGTCATACCGGTAACAGTATTCTCTCCTTCCTTCAGGGTGGCCCTAGCTACCCTACCCATATGGTCTTTTGGTTCCTCTTGGTTACTTGTTAATATACTGAGGGCTAGGAGGAAGGGGTGGGGCTTTTGAACTTGTCCCAGTTTGTGTTTCCTCTCCAGGGGGAGGAGCCTTCTCTCTCACTGGGCCATCCTGAAGGACTCGTAGAAATAGCGTTACCAGTAAGACTAACGGGGATCTTCCCTCCAGCTAGCTTCAGGTTGTTCCCCCTTGTTCTATTTTTCAAAGAAAATGTTCACTTTAGTAAAGATGAAGTAGAAACCTGGAACACACTTCACGCAGAAGCAGTTGGAAAATCAACATTAAGTGAATGTAAACATGCCTGGGATAACCATACATCTATCCTGAGATAGACTATAAACACTACATTATAGGAAATGCTTGCTGTCCTAGAGACACCTAAAGTATGTGTAGCTCCCACCCCCCTTTATTTGAATTGCCATGAGCACAAGCAGGGAGGAATTCAGTCAATATGGATTTCTCCCTGTGAAGTGTTCTAAAGGGAGGCTGGCAGCTTCCCAGGTGAGTAGCTCCCAGATATTTGTCTGCATTGCATGTCCCAACTTTGGGGACTCAGAATTAAGAGTAGGGACCACACTAAACACAGAGTGCCTTGCTGGGGCAGTGTGGCTTCCACATGTATCTGCAGATATATGCAACCAAATCTCTGTCTTTCCACATAGACATGTTTGTTGCTTGATATTTAGTTGATGAGAGGGTTAAACTGGGCGGTAAATTAGTTCCCAGTCCCTGAATAATAATAATTTTGTATAAATAATAGTGATTGAGCTGCTCCCACCCCCCTTTTTTATATGTAGTTAAGCTGCTTAATTTAATGACATGTTGAGCAACATTCTCTTAATGGAGGCAGCGTGGTTAGCCCCACAGGTATCCATCTTGTAAACAATTTAATATCTCCTTGAATGGTTCCCAAATTATGTAATAACTAAAGTATCAATGATATATATATATTCATCCTGCCCGGCTCGACTAAAAGAGGCAAACAAATATATAAATATTATCATCTGGCCAATGATAACACAATGGATACAACGCATAAGACTGTAGATTCTTTGGGCTTCTGGCATATACTGAGGACACTGAGACAAATAGTAAATAAAGAGATATATTGTTGATAAAATAACAATCAAATCTTACAACAAAATACAATACAGTTCTGAGACCGGCATTCATATATCCAATGATTAAGGCAATCACCTGACCAGCAACTCATACCATTACCACCCTGACCAGGGGACCCACCAGCTGACTGTCAAGCTGGCAGCCTTCTTTCCTCCTTTCTCTCTCCTCCCTTACAGGCCTAAAGCCAGGCCCTTCTCATGTGCTAGCAGTCTCTCCTTCTTGCTTCTCCTTTCCCCAGCTGCTTCTCTCCCCCAGATATATATCCAATATCCCCTTTGATTTCTGGTCTTCCTCTTTGATATTTTATGACCCTAGTCCTAAGTTTTATCTTCTCCTAGTCTGGCTCATTTACCTTGTCCCAGCCTGCTTTGTTTGTTAGAATGAAACGGATTTTATTGCTTTATTGTTTCAGAATGCTGATACTGATCTACTTTGAATACAGTTCCTGCCTTAGACCTGCTGGTATTCTTAGCAGTTTCCCATTTATGTCATGCCATGAACTATTTTGCTGTATTTATATATGCAACATTATTAACAATATTGATTTTCTTTAATGCATGGCATGGCCCGCTTCGGTATTCATAACAGATGGGTTATTCCGCCACTAGGTGGCGCAGTAGCACTGCTGAAAGCTGTGGCACCTCCCAGCTCCCTATAAAAACGGAATTAACAAACAAGTTCCCAGAGTTCCCTCTGCAGTGACACTGCGAAGTTAGAAGATAGCTCTCTCTCTTGCGCAGGTGAGTGGGGCAACTAAGCTTGCGGCCCTGCATGTCTATTTCCATCTGTTTCTGGACCCTCATTGCCTCCCAGCCTCGGCTGACAGATCGGGTGAAGGTAGAAGAGCACTAGGGTCAAGTGCTCCTGGAGCGCAGCTCCTAGTCGCAGACCCTGTACCACAAAGGGTAGCCGGCCATAGGCTTTATGGTGAGCCTAATAGGGATGCGGAGTTTCTGTCCAGGCTTCTGATGGGGTGAGTTGCTCAGGGACTACGTCCCCTTATTTTCACTTTTGGGGTCCCTCCTAGCCATAGCCGCTGCCTTCTCGTCTCTCTCCCAGGGGGAGGAGCCTTCTCTCTCACTGGGCCATCCTGAAGGACTCGTAGAAATAGCGTTACCAGTAAGACTAACGGGGATCTTCCCTCCAGCTAGCTTCAGGTTGTTCCCCCTTGTTCTATTTTTCAAAGAAAATGTTCACTTTAGTAAAGATGAAGTAGAAACCTGGAACACACTTCACGCAGAAGCAGTTGGAAAATCAACATTAAGTGAATGTAAACATGCCTGGGATAACCATACATCTATCCTGAGATAGACTATAAACACTACATTATAGGAAATGCTTGCTGTCCTAGAGACACCTAAAGTATGTGTAGCTCCCACCCCCCTTTATTTGAATTGCCATGAGCACAAGCAGGGAGGAATTCAGTCAATATGGATTTCTCCCTGTGAAGTGTTCTAAAGGGAGGCTGGCAGCTTCCCAGGTGAGTAGCTCCCAGATATTTGTCTGCATTGCATGTCCCAACTTTGGGGACTCAGAATTAAGAGTAGGGACCACACTAAACACAGAGTGCCTTGCTGGGGCAGTGTGGCTTCCACATGTATCTGCAGATATATGCAACCAAATCTCTGTCTTTCCACATAGACATGTTTGTTGCTTGATATTTAGTTGATGAGAGGGTTAAACTGGGCGGTAAATTAGTTCCCAGTCCCTGAATAATAATAATTTTGTATAAATAATAGTGATTGAGCTGCTCCCACCCCCCTTTTTTATATGTAGTTAAGCTGCTTAATTTAATGACATGTTGAGCAACATTCTCTTAATGGAGGCAGCGTGGTTAGCCCCACAGGTATCCATCTTGTAAACAATTTAATATCTCCTTGAATGGTTCCCAAATTATGTAATAACTAAAGTATCAATGATATATATATATTCATCCTGCCCGGCTCGACTAAAATAGGCAAACAAATATATAAATATTATCATCTGGCCAATGATAACACAATGGATACAACGCATAAGACTGTAGATTCTTTGGGCTTCTGGCATATACTGAGGACACTGAGACAAATAGTAAATAAAGAGATATATTGTTGATAAAATAACAATCAAATCTTACAACAAAATACAATACAGTTCTGAGACCGGCATTCATATATCCAATGATTAAGGCAATCACCTGACCAGCAACTCATACCATTACCACCCTGACCAGGGGACCCACCAGCTGACTGTCAAGCTGGCAGCCTTCTTTCCTCCTTTCTCTCTCCTCCCTTACAGGCCTAAAGCCAGGCCCTTCTCATGTGCTAGCAGTCTCTCCTTCTTGCCTCTCCTTTCCCCAGCTGCTTCTCTCCCCCAGATATATATCCAATATCCCCTTTGATTTCTGGTCTTCCTCTTTGATATTTTATGACCCTAGTCCTAAGTTTTATCTTCTCCTAGTCTGGCTCCTTTACCTTGTCCCAGCCTGCTTTGTTTGTTAGAATGAAACGGATTTTATTGCTTTATTGTTTCAGAATGCTGATACTGATCTACTTTGAATACAGTTCCTGCCTTAGACCTGCTGGTATTCTTAGCAGTTTCCCATTTATGTCATGCCATGAACTATTTTGCTGTATTTATATATGCAACATTATTAACAATATTGATTTTCTTTAATGCATGGCATGGCCCGCTTCGGTATTCATAACAGATGGGTTATTCCGCCACTAGGTGGCGCAGTAGCACTGCTGAAAGCTGTGGCACCTCCCAGCTCCCTATAAAAACGGAATTAACAAACAAGTTCCCAGAGTTCCCTCTGCAGTGACACTGCGAAGTTAGAAGATAGCTCTCTCTCTTGCGCAGGTGAGTGGGGCAACTAAGCTTGCGGCCCTGCATGTCTATTTCCATCTGTTTCTGGACCCTCATTGCCTCCCAGCCTCGGCTGACAGATCGGGTGAAGGTAGAAGAGCACTAGGGTCAAGTGCTCCTGGAGCGCAGCTCCTAGTCGCAGACCCTGTACCACAAAGGGTAGCCGGCCATAGGCTTTATGGTGAGCCTAATAGGGATGCGGAGTTTCTGTCCAGGCTTCTGATGGGGTGAGTTGCTCAGGGACTACGTCCCCTTATTTTCACTTTTGGGGTCCCTCCTAGCCATAGCCGCTGCCTTCTCGTCTCTCTCCCCCCCCCCCCCCCCTGACTGTTCGGGGGGGGGGGGCGTTCGGTGGTGGCGAGCGGTGATATTTGTGGCGTTTTGCTGTTTTTTGGTATTTTTAGCTGCTGCGCCACTTTGTACTGCGCTCCGCGGCTGTGGACGCTATATCCTGAGGTGATTTTGCTTCGTCGTGGCGCCGGCCGGGTCTCGTGAGCGCCGTTTTTCACGCTCTTCGGGGGGGGCTAATGATGATGATGCGTATCTCGTCGTCCCCCCCGCGTCCCGCCCCTCGAGGTACCTCTGCTGGCGCCATTTTGGACGAGCTGCGCGTCTGGCTTTCTCCCTTCCTGACTGCAGTGCTGCTTCCTCCGGTGTCTCGACTTATCCGGTGGTCTGTGCCTGAGCTACCCTACGGTGTCTTTGGTCCGTGAGTCCCCCTTGGGGGTTTTTTTTATTGCATGGGGTGTATTTGTAGCGGGATGCTCGTGTCTTTTTACTTATGTCTTTCAGGCGGGATACCCTTGTGTTGTGGTTTCTCCCAGCTCCACTCCTTCCTCCCCCTTATTTTCCCCTTCATTACTTCTGGGGGAATCTTGTGGGAGGGCATCCCGGGTGGCTTCTGTCTTAGCCTTTACCCACCACTGGCCTATTTGTGCCTGTATTAATCACCATATGGCTTCTGGGGATGGCGTGCTTGGGGGCCCTTCGGGGCAAGCCCGGCTGTGTTCCATGTGTGGGGTATCCCCTGTGAGTAACAGTGTATGGTGTGCGTCCCGTGCGCTGAAAGTGTCCTTGCGCTCCAAGCTGGTTTGCCTGCTTCGCTTCCCAGCTCTGCGCATCCCTCGGCTTCACCTACTCCCCCACTCCTGCAATTGGGCCCTAAGGAGGGGGACATTAGCAAGGAGTCACGCTCTGATCTGGCTTTGCGGGTGGCTAACATTGAAAAGCAGCTTGCCAGGACTGTCCTAGGAAGGCCTCTGGCAAGAAGAGACACCTGGATCCCAGATCCTCCCCTCCTCCTGAGATGTATGTGGGGATTGATGATCTTGGAGAATGTCACCCCCTTGTGATGGGAGAGTTTTCCCAGGATTCTGACTCCTCTGGGAATCGGCAGGAGGGTTGCGATAGTGACCCTGGTTCGGCGTCCGAGGACTCATGTTACCCTGAGGACACTGATAATATGCTGTCACATATTTTTGAAATTTTGTACATTGCTGCCCCTGAGTTAGCTAAGAGAAAGCAAGGAGAGCTTTTTCGCCCTGGTAAACAGTGTCTAGAGTTCCCTGAGCAGGAACATTTCACCACCTTGGTGCTTAAAGGATGGGAATGTCCTAACAGGCTGACTGCTGTGCCCAAGGGCCTGGATAAAAGATATCCCTTTCCTGCTGATCTTGTTAAGAGGTGGTCTTTTCCCCCTGAAGTGGACGCTCCCGTACTAGGCTTGTCCAATACTTCGGTTGTGCCTTCCCCTGACACTACCACTCTGAGGGACAGTGAGGACAGGCCGCATGGATCAGTTGGCCTGCCATGCTTTTACTTGTGTGGGGGCTGGATTGCGCCCGGCCTGTGCTGCCGCCATCACGGCTATTGCCCTTAAGAAGCTGCTCAAGTGTCTTCTTGATGGCACTACTGCTGGTAGTGGAAGGGAGGAACATAGGACTCTCTTTTACTTTGTTCTGATTTTGTACATTTATACTTACTGCTATGGATGATGTTGTGCGGCTGAGCGGTAGGGCATCCTCCTCCTTTGTGGCTATGAGCCGCTCTGTCTGGGTGCGCCATTGGGCAGCTGATGCTGCGACTAAGAAAGCTCTCACTGGTCTCCCCTTTGTAGGGCTGCAGCTTTTTGGGGAGCGTCTTGATGTTTTAGCCAAGGATGGCAGGCTGCCTCAGCGCAGGAGGCCCTTTTGGGGGTCCTCTGTCCCCCTCCCTTCTTTTCTTACTCCCAGAGGAGATCGTGGCTCCCTCTTCTCTAGTGGCCGCAGAGATTCTTGGGGCCGTGGCAGATCCCGTGGTCATCCCGGTCTTTCCTGGAGTGCTAAGCCCAAGCCCCCTCAGGCATGAAGGGGCGCCCTCACCCATCCAGGTGGGGGGGATGGCCTTGGCCTTTTACTCATATCTGGAGGCTTCACGTCTCAGACTGGTGGATTCAGGAGCTAGTATCCTCTGGTTGCATGATAGAGTTTGTGGCCTGGCTGCCTCCAGGATTCATCAGATCCCGGATGTCTTTGAACCCCCTGTCTGCTCAAGGGGTGTTTCTGGTGGTTCCTTGACTGTTAGAGTCAGGAGGGAGTCTTTTCATAGGTTCCCAAACAGGAAAGCTTTCTGAGGCCCATTCTGGCCCTGAAGGGCCTCAACAGAATTGTCTGATTCCAACCTTTTTTGCTTAAAGACGTTATGCTGAGATCAGTACCCTTCGCCTGGGCGATTTCATGACCACTGTGGACATCAAGGATGCGTATTGTCATGTGCCTATCTTTCTGGGTCCTCAGAGTTTTCTAAGGTTTGCGCTGGAGAATCAGCATTATCAGTTAAGTGGTTCTACCCTTTGGTGCCACCTTAGCACCTCGGCTGTTCACCAAGATAGTGGCAGGGGCGATGGCTCCGCTAAGGGAACAGGGCATCCGACTCATTCCTGACCTGGAAGTCATCCTGATTGGGGCCAAGTCTTTTCCTCAGGTCGGGCAGGTCACTCAGACGGTGACCTCCACTCTAGAATCCCTTGGCTGGGTGATCTACCATCCCAAGTCTTCTCTGTTCCCGTCCTTGGTGAGGTTTTTTTCTGGGTATGACCCTGGATATCTCAGGTCAAGTGTTCCTTCCCCAGTAGAGGGTAAAGAGTCTTTCGATGCAGGCTTGGGCTCTGCTACCGTGTCCTCATCCCTAAATCTGTCAGGGGATGCAGTTGGTGGGCCTGATGGTGTCCGGGTTTGGGTAGTCCCCTTTGCTCATTTCACATAAGACATATTCAGTTGAACCTCTTGTCCGTTTGGGATCGGGGCCCTGCGTCCTTGGATCGGGAGTTTGATCTGTCTCCTCTGGCCAGACTGTCCTTCTTGTGGAGGCTGGACTCCAGGACCCTTCTGGGGGACAGGTTCTTCCTGCCCCTGTGCTGAGAGACGGTTGCCGCAGATGCCAGTCTGACTGGTTAGGGGAACTTCTGGGGATCCCTGAGGTTCCAGGGAAGGTGGGGCCCACATGAGGACCATACTTCCATCTACATCCTGGAACTGTGGGCGATCAGGTTGGTTCTTCTTACCCGACCACTCACCTTCAGGGTTGGACTGTTCAGATCCACTCAGACAACCATATGGCGGTTGTCTACATCTTCCATCAGGGAGGTACTTGGGGCAAGTGAGCCTTCAAGGGAAGGTCCCTGATTCTGTCTTGGGTGGAACAGCATGTTCCCTGCATCTTAGTGGTTTACATTCCGAGGGTGGAAAACCAGGTGGCGGACTCCCGGCGTAAGGGGGTTGCCTCATCTGGGGTAATGGTTCCTCAACAACCGGGTGCTTCTCTCCCTGTTTCACCGCTGGGGTCATCTGGACGTGGCCCTGTTTGGGTACTGCCACAATCACAAACTTTCAGATTTTGTCTCTGTTTCAGGATCATCCTGTCTTTGCTATGAGTGCCTTGGCATTCCCTTGGCCGGAGTTAGGCTTCTCTATGAGTTCCCTCTGTTTCCTCTTCAGGGCAGTGTTATTTGCAACATAGCCCAGGAGCGGGTACCGGCCATCCCGGTGGCCCCTTCTTGGCTGTTGAGACCTCCATCTTGGTGATAAAGGAGTTGTCTTCTGTTGTTGATTCCATGATTAGGCCTAGGAAGAAGTCTTTGTACTTTATCTGTTACAGGGTCTGGCATGTTTACATTGGATGACTCTACGTCTCTTCCCTGTAGGGTGTTTTGCTATTCCCAGGACTCTGGAATTCTTGCAACTCGGTTGGATTTGGACCTTCAACTTAGTACTCTCAAAGGCCATGTTTCTGCTCTAGCAATTTTCTTCCATTGTGCTTTTGCCACCTACTGGCTGGTTCAGGTTTTTACAAGGTGTTTCTCACCTGCGTCCACACCATACTTGTACCAGTCTGGGGTCTAAATCTGGCGTTGTCTGCTATGCAGGGGCCTCCCTTTGATTCTCTCTGGGAGACTGCCTCTCCTGGTTTGACTCTTAAGGTAGCCTTTTTTGGTGGCTATCACTTATGTAAGGAGATTTCTCAGCTAGCGGCGCTTTCCATCAACCCTCCTTATTTTGAGTGGCATCAGGATGGGGTGGGTTTTTAGGCTTACGCCAGATTTCCGACCTAAGGCTGCGTCTGCTCTTCATTTCAATCAGGACATTGTCTTGTCTTCGTTGTGTCCCAATCCTACTAATTCCTAGGAGCAAACTCTACATTCTTTGGATGTGGTCTTGGCACTGAAGTTCTATTTGATTGCTACTAATACTTTTAGGAAGTCTGATGTTCTATTTGTTCTCACTTTTTGAGCCTAGGAGAGGTTTTTGCCTCCTGCTGTGTCCACTATCGGCAAGTGGATCTGCCAGGCGGTGGTTCAAACTTGTCCTGCTAAGGGGAGGAATTCCTCCTCTAGGGTGACTGCTCATTCCATTTGGGCTATAGGTGCCTATTGGGTTTTTCAGCGCCTTGCCTCTGTTGAACAAGTTTGTAAGACCGCTAATTGGTCTTCTGTTCATACTGTTTCTAAGTTCTACAACTTGATGTTTAGGTTTCAGCGGATGCTGCTTTTGGCCGCAAGGTGCTTCAGGCGGTAGTGACTTGAACTACTGGCCGTTACTCTTTGGGGATCCCACCCTACTTTTGGACACTGCTTTTGGATGTCCCATCTGTTATGAATACCGAAGCGGGCCATGCCATGCATTAAAGAAAAAAGCAATTCTGTGAGTACTCACCTGTAGAATTGTTTTTGTTCTTGCATGGCACGGCCCGCTTCGCCCCGCCCTTGTTATCGTTGTTCTTGGTTGCCTATTTATGGTGATTGTTCCAAGTTAAATTGGGTTTTTTTTTTACCTTTTTTACATTCTTACCTTTATTCTCTCCCGGCTTCTTGTCTCACTGCTCGTCTTTGCTGGGAACTTGTTGGTTAATCCCGTTTTTATAGGGAGCCGGGAGGTGCCACAGCTTTCTGCAGTGCTACTGTGCCACCTAGTGGCGGAATAACCCATCTGTTATGAATAGCGGGCTGTGCCATGCAAGAACAAAAACAATTCTACAGGTGAGTACTCACAGAATTGCTTTTTTCCATAAAGGCCCATTATTTACAATCTTACACGCATCATTGTGTTTTTGTTTTGCAGGGTTGCTGTTTGCCGTGTTTGCATTGTGTATGTTTGGTCTGTACTCAATAATGCCACTTGTCATGAAAGTCACCAGTGCCACATCTGTCAACCTGGGAATCCTGACCGCTGATCTCTACAGCCTGTTCTTTGGCCTCTTCCTATTTGGTTACACGGTCAGTACGAAATGTGGCTAATGCAAGTCTGTTTCAAATTATGAAAGTTCTATAGCCAAAAAGGTGGCTTGTGTAGTCACCTTCTGCCTCCAGCCCAGTGCCCCACAACAGACTGCATCTCCTGGCCCTTGCCAAGAGTGGTTGCATCCTTGGGCTGTGCGCGTGCTCTTGTCCCAGTCATTCAGATAGACGGGAGTGTGCACAAGTGCCTCTAGGGATGCGGCCACTCTCTCCCCATTGAAATCAATGAGGGCCCTTTTGTAGAATGTAAACGCAGCAAAGTGCTCTTGGGCGAGCGCCGTTGAACTGAGGGGAGGAGGGATTGCTGGGCGGACTGGGGGGGGGGGTTCATACAGTGGGGCAACCTGAACTGGGGGGCACGAAACAAAACCTGGGAAAGTCAAAATCCTCGGTTTTATTCCACTTTGTCACACAACCCAGCAACGAACCAGCGAGAGGGGCATGGCCAGAGCTGCTCACAGCATGTCTCCTGTAAACCAGAGAGCAGAGTTCCACTCCCAAAGTAGCGCTCACAGGCTGGAGAAGGGAGGAAAGTATCATCCTTATCAATTATAATAACTGCAATAAATCTGAAAGCATACAAATGGGTGTCTGTCATAAACGAAAGCACCTTGATTATGGATGACCTACAACAGGGACTCCCAACCCCTGTGGTGCGGCTCGCTGGCTGTCTGCTATACCAGAACACTTGTGGAGGCCTAGCTAACTGTTAAGAGGAACAACATGCAGGAATTTCCCATGTTTTGTTCTTCTGGGGGGGGGGGCAAATTGGGATGCCCCGCAAAGTATATCCCATGTTGCCCCATATACTCTCCTATCTTTTGCTCCCACGGTGCAGGCTCGACCAATCGGCACGTTCCCTTTCACTCAGTTCCACTGATTGCTAAGCCACCTGAATGACTAAGCAGCCAAGTGCGCCGCATCCCCCGTTGCCCTTCTAGACATGGCCTTCCTGTACTGCCGATTGAGAGGCTGGGCTCATGAATGGCTAGAGGTGAGCAGGTTTGTGGCTAGAGTGCAGAGATGTAGCGAGGGCTCTGGGGGGGTTTACAGTGTGGGGCATCGCAATTCAGGATGCCCCAAGGAGTGGAACTCGGATGGCCCTGGGCATGCCCGTTTTTAGCACCCCTCTTGGTTTTCCAGCTTTGGTTTCTGTCATTTAACCTCTTTGGGGCTGGGGGATCTGCTAATATAAAGTAATCCATTAGGCTAGAGGATCCGAATATTCTTAATATTAAGTTTTGGGGTTGAGGTGGATTGCACACTGAATTGTTAGATGTTTTTGAATACTTTTCTGCTTTATTTGGAACAGTTGTTTCCAGAATAATGGGGGTTTTAACTTCTACACACTATTCATGCTGAATATGGCTCTTGATCATCTGTCAGTCCTGAATGTGGCCCCATTTTAAAGACTCTTGACCTACAAGATATGTCCGATACAATCATTTACTTTTCTCAGTGATGACAGCTGCTTGCTGCTGCAATTTAATCCCCCTTTCCTATTGTAGATATTGCCACATGATGATAGGGATAATTAGACCCCTCTCATGGTGAACATATTTTATGTCTGACCTGTTCACATCTATGTGCTGGCCACTGGTTTATATGTATTCCTCTGTTTTTCTCCCTATTGCAGTTCTCTGTTCTGTACATAGTGGCGTTTGTGGCGTGTATGGTGGGATTCATCATGTACTGCAGCACAGCAACCTACAGCGCTGATCCCCCACCAGAGAGGACTAATGAAGGGATCGAGAACTGCAGCATGAAAGAGGAGGAGGCACCCCCGGAGCCGGCCACGTCTCTGCATTACATGCCAGAGCAGCTGTCCAATTAGCTTGCAGAATAACCAGGACTTTTAAATTTTGTTTTTTAAAGGTTTTGCAGACTAGCTTTTAGCTTATCTTTTTTATATGATGGGCACACAACTCACTTTTTTTATTTATATGAATGTTTTTTAAACGTTGAAATTGGGATTTGTCGACCAAAGTGAGCATCTGAGTTGCTCTACGAACACAAAAGCACTACCATGCACAAAGTGTAACCTGGATCTGCCGTCTGGATTTCCTCCAAGTGATGCTCTGCTGCTTGGGAGATGGGACACCTATACCTGCTGGCTTAAAAACTAAACTATGAAACTAGAGGAATAAGGGGACCAATGGCCTGAATTGTGGGTCTGACTGATCTATCATTTTGAAACTCATTGTATTCTCTGTTATTAGAGCCTAATTCATCAAGTATATGGAAAATACGTTGGTGCATGTCTACCAGCATGACTTAGTAAAGGAGTCGATCCTGGGTGCAGAAAACAAGCTGGGGAAACAGAATGAAAAGGTATCTACAGTAAGCTAGGCACACAGCCCACCGGGTATGTCAAATTAGATGAAATCTCCACTCACCCCTTTGCTACCCCTTCCTTTTTTTCCTGATCAGCATCTCCTTTTCTTTGAGACTGGAAGGAGACTTTCATTTGAGGGCTTGGGACAGGATTCAATATGATTTACTTTATTTTTGCAAAATTATTTGACACAATTTGTTTTAGAAATGTTTTCACTATTTATTAAATGTATACTGTACCTGTTTTATGAAAAAGAATGCAGGTTTTTTAAGGAAAAGCCGGTGCATTTTGTTCTTAAATGTAACCATTTGGTACCTACACATGACTTAAAATAGCCAGATCATGAATATATTGGCCTTTGTTAAGGGGCCTTATTTTTACCGGTCAGAGCTTCACAGCTTTAGGTTTGTTTTTACTAGCTTGGACTGGAAAGAGGACCAACCTGTTTTTGTCTGGCTCTAGAGTCTAGTGATGGGTCATTCCCTATCCTAGGGCCACCCCAATATGGGATGTATGGCAGTGTGAAAATCCCTGATTTTTCCCCTTATATTCACCTTGATCCCAGCGCGGATGTCTGGGGCTTTGGCAGCATCCACACGCTGCACCCTTGCCATCCTAGGTGAACTTTTTTTTTTCTCCTTTGTATACCTTCACCCACCTTTTTATTCTTTAGGACATTTAAAGTGATTGGCAAGTGAAAGGTTAAAATATAGATATCAGTAGCTTGCCTTTCCTTGAGTCCCTCTCTGTCTGTCTCCTTCTTAGTGAGGAAAATCACTTCCCCTTTCTGCTTTCAGTCCCCACCCCGCTGACCAGATCAATTAACCTTCAGTAGAACAAGGACGGAACCACCCCCACTCCCTGCCCAGACGTCTGATTGGCTGCCTTTCTCTGCAGCTCTGAAACCTGGCTCTCCTTTCTCCTCACACGCATCACTGTGTGCTTACATCACATAGCTGTTGCCACACCCACGGTTTCTTTTCACTTTTTTTCTCTGCATCTCCAATGCCTTAATACTTCTAAAGATAGCTTAGGCTCTACAGGGTCTTTTTGAAAACAGATTGAAGTTTGGGAAAGTGCATCGTGTAGCCTGAGAAAATAGGACAAACAAACTTTAAATCCTTCGAAAGTTGGGGTTTACTTTCGAGTTGTGGCAGATTTAGTCACTGGGATGAGAACTTATTTTTCTTTTTATGCTTCGTTTTTTTTTCTCTTCTCCCTTTCCTCTTCTTCCTTTCCTCTTCTTCCTTCCCTCGTCTCTCCTTTTGCTTTATCCTCCTATTTTTTTTCTTTCTTCTTTCCCTCTTTTTCTGTCCTCTCCTTTACCCACTCGCCTCTCTTCCCTCTGCTTCCCTTTTTCCCATTTCTACCTATTTGCTCCTATATGAATTTTAGTTTCTCAGGATGTCTAATATCTGGCTGGGCCTAGTTTCCTCTCCTACCGTTCAAGCATCTTCTTGTCAGTTAGGTTAAGTAATTTCGCTTCTTGTTTTATTAGTATTTTAATTTGGGATTGCCTAAATGTGATGGAGTGTTAGACACCTTCCATTTGCGGGCAATACATTTTTAGCCGGTGAAGAGGGCAAAGCACACAGACACTGCAGATGAGCCGGGAACTTCCTCATGATCAGCCCAGCTGGCCACACAGAGATTTTTCCACACTGAATGTTAGGAGATAATGCTGGCTGCATTGAAGTTCAGCATTATTGCAGTACAGGACAGGTTGTTTGAGTTTGGGATTTTGCTATAAGCAGCCCACAGCAAACTCTGAATCATCAGCTGCTGGAGGGGATGAATGTAACTATGTATCAAGCAATATAAGTCAATGTGTTTGGCTGCTGCAGAGTTGTTTACAGTGTTGTAACAATGTTTTAAGAGCTTTCTGAGCTGTGAGTCATTACAGCTGATGGCTTGTCACTTCTGGCCAGAGATGAAGCATTATTTCAAGGAGCTTTAGGGAAATTTGGTTGTAGGACTGTTTTTTTTCCACAAGCAGGCCTGTCCGAATTGTGACAAGATGAGGGTCCCCATGCAGATCAGTAGCATAGAATCTCCCTGCTATCCCATAACATCTGAGTGCATTCGAGCCCTCTCAAATATATTACATCACCGATTGCTGGAGACAGGGTTTAGGGGAGCAATTTGCCCACTTTAATGGTCCGCTTTGAAGTGGGTCTACTTATTTATATGGGTTTTGTGTAACTTTTGTTTTTTTAAGCTGTATGCTGTGGCTCTAGATGAATGGAGTGCCTTATTTTTATGGGGGTTTTAAGTGAAATGACTAATGCCTATATTTTTCTGAGCTGCTTATGTATGTATAGAGGTTTATCATGTCCCCTCCTTGATAGATATGATCTGTCAAGACTAAATTGTTCTCTGACAAATTTGGGGGAATTAGATTGAATTTCTTTCACTTTTGTACTTTTTTACAGTTTTGGGGCTCTCCTTTTGCGCCCTTTCCAAAACCAAGGTGGCACCCCTAAGCACCCACCTTCTTGAACTTGGCTGTTGGTTTGACAGCCTTTGTTGCAGTTCACTTTAATAGCAGGACTAACGTTGGAAAGTTAGGAAAGAAAAGAAAGTGGAAAGTAAAAATCCATATGAACATGTCCGCTACAGAGGAGGGGTCACTTATACACCGGAACAGAATAAAACTCCCACCAAGCTTGTTGTTTCTTCTCCTGGTAGGATTAACATCCAGGGGTGACAAGAACTGGTTACCCGATTTCCTCTTCCTTCCATTAAAATAAAAAAAACCTGGCTGGATATTTCTTGATGCCAGGTGTATAAGTGACCTCTGCTCCTGGCATCCAGCATATTTATATGGATTTTTAGCATTGGGCCCTTTTTCGCGATAGTGCTCCTTTAATCGGCACGGCCAGAGAAGCTTATTGAAAAGGTAAGATAGGTGGGCAATCCTGGTGGTTTCACGCAGCAGGGAATCCCAAACTGGGATAGTGAAATCCGGGGTTTTGGTCCACTTTAATAAGCAATTATATGGAAGTAAATAGTTATTACAAATCTGCCGCTTGCTGGGGTCCCACTGTATTGTATGTATAGTCTGTTGTGTATGTATTATCTGCTCAGATGCCATCAATAAAGATCTATTTTTATACAGATGCCGGATCTAGGGGAATACTTGGGGCAGGTTCACACTGCTGCGATTGCTGGCCCCACAATCGCTGCCTATAGCAGTCTATGGATCCCTTCACATAGGAGATCAGGTTTTCACCTCAATTTTGTAGAGAAGCATGGGAATCGCCATAATGCCATCACGTTGCCACAGTGTGAACCAGCCATTATACATGGGCATTTTTTTTTTTTAACTCTGTATTTTGTAATGTATTGGAGATACTACTTGCAATTTACATATTTATTTGTAGGGGAAAATGTTATGGCATTGACCAAGTGCACTGTTTTATAAAGCTTTTGATGACTAATAAACCAAATATTAAAATAAAACATTTACTTTTACTTTTAGTGCAACAATCAGAAATTTGCCATTTGGTGATCTCAAATTTGCAAGGTGGGCCTGGCTACCACGTCGCTGTGTGTGGTTTTTAAAAAAAAATTTTAACCAAGCCCACTGTCAAAGTTGAAGCATCCCTTCAGTTCCGTTCCGCTGGTGGGGGGCCCGTTTTTAAAGCAGAGGAAAACCCTCATGGCCAGGCCACTAGCCTGCCCCCAGGGCATCCTACATCAAATGCCCCACTGTGTGATCCCCCCCCCGGGGCGTCGGTGATCTTACCTGATCCCAGCGGGTCTCGCAATGTGATCTCCGCCGGCACCGCATCCCCGGCCTATTTTTAGCCATGCCCGCACCCAGCCTTTCTGAACAATGTGGCGGGGATGCGGCGAGCTGGCAGGACCTCGTCGCAGTGGCACTATTGAGAGAGCCAATCGTCTCTGAGAAGTTCTGTGGGCCATGGCTTCAGTAGTGGAATAGCCTGGTTTCCTTTTGAAAACGGTGGCCACTGCGGAACTAACAGCAGCGTACGGATGCTTGGGTGGGGGCCCAAAGATTGAGTGGTGGACCCAAATATAGGTTTCCATCTGCTTTTAATGGCACCGTGGAAGGGATGAAAAGGATTTTGGTCTATTTCATGTTGTACCTCTTGTATTTCAGACAGTCTTTAAGCAGACCGAAACCCTTGACTCCTGACCCTAGAGGTCCAGGGCTGTGTAAGAGTCCTTCCCGGGGGCATCCCGATTAGGGACGTCCTGCTGTGTGAAGCCCTGTCATTTTACATTGATCCCTGCTCCCATGTTACGTCCTCAGCATCCCTCAATTCGATGTGTGCACTCCCGTCGGGCTTATCTGAATAGCTGGTGGTGGGTGTGCGCAATCCATTCCATCACCAATCTCTGCCCTTGCTGCATCTTGAAATCAGGTCGGAGGGTTTTTGTTCTATTCTAAAGCCCATCTGTTTAAATTTTTTTTATATAAGGTGTCCTTATCTTCTGTGGTGCGGTATAAGGTAGATATTACAACCCAGGTCGCCTGGCCTTTACGTGTTATAACTTTGGTGGTTTTCCTACTCTATTATATACATAGGGTGATGCAATATCTGAGCTGTATCTAAAAGTAAATTACCAGCCCAGGTAAAAAAAAAAAAATCTGCCTTTATTATGCAGGATAATGCGGGTCACCGAAAAGAGGTCGGAATGTAGTTAGTATGTGGTGAGACCAGACATTAAAGGCTTCATCAACCGAGATTCCCTCCTAGGAAACTGCACATGAAGGCTGCTAACAAAGGAGTTTGTTTCTCTTTAAAGTGGACCAAAACCAAGGATTTTGACTATCCTGGGTTTTGGTCCTTTCCCCCGGGGGCACCCAGATTAGGGCTGCCCAGCTGTGTGAACCCCCCCCCCCCCAGATTGCCAAGCGCAACTCACCTCTTCCCGGTCCTACGGCGCATGCGAGGCTGCTCATCCAATCGGCACGCTCGGAGCCGCTGACATCATACAGTCTGAGGCCAGCGGCTCCAAGCGTGCTGGCGGACGCATCCGCCGCTTCCCTCTAACAGTGCATGCGCCCGTTGGACCTGGAAGCAAGGTGAGTGTATGGGGCTACCTGGGGGGTTTCACACAGGGGAGCATCCTGATTTTGGATGCCCAGGGGGAGGGATTCGATCGGCTCGGGAACCTTATAGATTCCTGGGCCAATCGTGCTGGGTTTTTGTCCACTTTAAAGAGGAACCAATACCTGACCCTAGAGTCTAAAAACTAGGGCAGGGTGTAAGTTCCCTTGGGGCAGCCTAAATTGGGATGGCCTGCTCTGTGAAACCTCCCAACCCTGCTGTGTATACCTCCACAGGTCACCCAGTAAACTCACCTTCTCTCCGATTAAAAGGCACATGCGTCAGCAGAGGCCGCCTCCTGCGATACCTTTAGCAGGGCTTGTGCCAGGCATTTGTTGTTGTCCAGTGCGGGCACGCACCCTGGCAGAGAGCAGCAGAGAGATTTAAGTGGAGGCTGATTCACTTGTAGCACCGCATATTGCCAGATAAGCGTCTGTATAGTTGCACTTATGACCACTAGTAGACGCTGTAAGCGGGTATCGGGCGCTGCAACCCAGCATTGCGGTTGCTGTAGTAACCTGTTCGGCATTGATGAATATGATGTGTGTTGGGCGCTCTAACAAGAGTATAACGCTGCAGCGCCAGCTCAAGGCACTCGGCGCTCAACACCATATTTAACAAAACACTAGACACGCACAGTGCCGGCGCTCTAAATCTGGTCGCTATAGCACAGAGCGCCACGCGCTGTGTGATAAAAGTCTGTTTTGAACACATATCCACCAGTAAACAGAAAACACATGGAATTACATTGTTTTAACACTTGTGCCAGACCTGTAAAAACTTCAGCATAAAAATATAAAGCGTAAAAAAAAATTCTAAAAGTGTTTGCAGCCAGCAGAGGTCACACAATGATTTGAGCAAAAAAAAAAAAAAAAACAAACAAAACAAACGCGCTGTTTAAACATAAACAAATGAACGTCCATTGAAATGTATGGGAGAGCGACCGTGAACGTAAGGTAATACCTGACGCTCTTGAGCTTAAAGTGCCGGCTCTATACACCGAGCCGCCTGTAGTAAAACGTGTGACGCTACATGGCGCTGTTAGAGGCGCTCGCCAGATTCGCTTTCTTAAATTGGACCATCACCCAGGGGTGATCGGCCCGGGAATCTATAAGAGATCGGGATGTCCCGCGGTGAGGGACCCCCCCAAAACCCCCAAAAAATCTTACCGCCGTGCTCCCCTCTAGATGTGCGTGCCCCCGCGCCGGCCGTTTGTGAATGGCTGGCGCGGGCACGTCAGAGTGACGTGCGGGAGGCGGCGGCGGATACGCTGTCTTGTCCATCGCTGTCACCCGCTTGTCCAGCGGGGATTGGACGCCGCGGTCACGTGGGAGCGTGGTGAGGTGAGTTTTTGGGGCTTTCTGGGGGGTTTCACACAGCGGGGTGCCCCCCCCCGAAGTGGACCAAAACCCAGGATAGTCAAAGTCCTGGGTGTTGGTCCACTTTAAATGTGGTTTCCCGTACAGGGCCCAGCGTTCACCAGACGCTGCCTGCCCCTACCTGGCGCTATCCCTTAAATAATCCCCTTAGTTTGTCCTCCATCTGTTTCTTTGCGGACCAGTGTTTTAAAGTGGAGCAAAATTTCCCTAGAGGGAATGTCGCGCTGTGTGGATCTCCCAGCTTTTTCCAGGAATTCCCCCCAATCCCATGGCATCCCTTTAAAGTGGACCAAAACCCATGCCGATCTATTCTCTCCCCCCGGGGCATCCAGAATCGGAATGCCCTGCTGTGTAAACCCCATACACTAACCTTGTTTCCCGGTCCTACGTGAGCCATGGCCGCATCCCTGCTATCCTTTTCCATTTGTGAATGGCCGGCGCGGGCATGCTCCCTGATAGAGGGAAGCGGGGGGTGCGACCACCAGTGCGCTCTGAGATGCTGGCCTTAAACGACATGACCTCAGCGTTTCCGATCGTGCTGACTGGACGAGCGGCCGCGCATGCCCCATAGGACTGGGAACAGGTGAGTTGGCATCGGCAATCTGGGGGGTTTCACACAGTCGGGTGTCCCGGGGAAAAAGAACCAAAACCCTAGATAGTCAAAATCCTGGGTTTTGGTCCACTTTAAGCTTAGGTTGTGAGGAATTCTGAATTGTTAAAGCGGAACAAAATCCAGGAATCTGATTGCTCTGCTTTTTTGTTATCCTTCTCTTTGGCTTCTGCAGAAGTGGAGCTGCATGTAAATAAAGCCCAGCACAATACTCTGCATATGTCTGTCAGGTTTCACCTATAAATTAGGACACAAAGGTATGGAAATAACCCAGGCGTGATACTGCCTGAATCACCTCAGGAGAAAGCTTGGGGGTGACCGCACCTTGTTTTGTTATGTGGCAGTTGTTTACCCGCCATTTCCATCACTATGAGGCGTCCATGTTGTATGCGTATGAGGTGGTGTGGCAGGCCGAGGCCTCTCACATACTCTCATTTTCACTCACACACACTTGGTCGGTGGCCTTACTGGAAGCCTCAGGATGACAGACGCTGAGGAAGGTCAGCCATTACTAACCCCTCTGATGTGCCCCCATCCAGAGCACAGACCTGCATGGAGGAGGATCTGCTCATGGTAAGCTGACTCTTATTTATTAAGTCAGACCTAAACCTTTCATTGCAACTGCCAGGTTCACAGGAAAACAAAACTATCCTAACCTTCTCCCTCCAGCAGTGAGCCCTGTGTTACTTACCTTTTCCTAACCAAGCTCTATCTGATAGGTGAAGAGATTCATACACGTGACCACACCTTCTGTACTCCTCACTGCAGTGTATGGCTGTTTCCTGTCCCCCTGTCATACTAAATTCCAAAATGAAGGGCTTACTGCCAATGGGGAGTCATCAGTGAGAGTTTAGTCTGCCCTAATAAGGGAAAGTTTTCTGCACATTACATACTAGTTACGTAGTGATTCGGCTTGTAAATATGTGCCCATAAAGATAAAATTAGTGAAAGTGTATGTTTATTTTTGTGCTGAGCTGATCTAGTGTTTTTTAAATGTATTTTCTTATGTTAGCAAATGTGTGTTTTATGGAAGCAGATTTCACTACCTGTATCTGTTGCTATTAGCAACCATAGACCAAGCCTGTACACTAAGGGGGTTATTTAAGAAGGAATAGCGCCAGGTAGTGCTTGGTAGCGGCAGGCTGCGGCAGGCGCTGTACCCAAAACCACATTTAAAAAAGTGAATCTGGTGAGCGACTCTTAACAGCGCCATGTAGCATCACATGTATTAATCCAGGCGGCTCAGCGTATAGCGCCGGTGCTCTAGGCTCAGGAGCGCCATGTAGTACCTGTCGATCAGTGTCGCTCTCCCATACATTTCTGTGGGGCTTTATTAGTTGTGTAAAATAGTTTGTTTGGCTGCAAACACTTTTGGACTTTTTATAATGTTATGCTGAATTGTCATTACAGGTCTGGCACTAAAGTGTTATTGTCCCAGTGTCATTCCATGTGTTTTCGCTTTGTTACTGGTGGATATGTGTTCAAAAACAGACTTTGATCACACAGCGTCTGGCACTCTATGCTACAGCGCCCAGCTTTAGAGCACCGACGCTCTGCGTGTGTGTGTTGTTTTTTTGTTAAATATGGTGTGGAGCGCCGAGTGCCAGACTCACTGAGCTGCAGCGCTATACTGTTGTTACGGCGCCAAACACACATCACATTCATCAATGCTGGCCAGGTTACTACAGCGACCGAGACGTTCTGTTACAGCACCCGATACCCGCTTACAGCGTCTACTAGCGGTCGCTCTAATCACCGCTATACAGACAGTAATCTGGCAATACCTGGTTAGTAGTAAATCAGCCTCCACGCATACCTTCCAAGTGTCCCTCATTTGGAGGGACTGTCCCTCTTTTGAGTCAGTGTCCCCCTGTCCCTCGTTCTCATTTGTCCCTCTTTGAGGTGTAACATGCAGATCTACATCAATAAATGATTAATTTGTCTATTTAAAGTGTTTATATCCCTCAATGAAGGATGCACTTTCTTCTTGGTGTACGGTTACTAATGGCAACAAAATAGGGGAAGTGAACTGTGCCTCCATAAAACACATATTTGCGAACAAAAAAATGAAAGAATAAAGAATAAGAAGAATAAATAAGAAGAAGAATAAAAAAAACAGCTCACATGATTCATTTTGGCACAAAAAATATGCATTTTCAAAAATGCCATTGAAAGTGGACTTTCCCTTTTAAGTACATCCTACTTAAACCTGGCACAGTTGGAAAAGAAAGGTAGCGGCCATTTTGGAGCTTCCACCCCCAACTGACATAACTGAAAATGCTAAGTAACAGGAAGCCCAGCAGCACTTCCTGTTTGCAGGTGGCCTGCAAGTCCATGAACCACCATCTTGTTCATAAAATTGACCACAGCAGGAGTTAGAAAATGGTAAATTCCTTTTTATGTGCCGCAATCTAAATTGCCCTGGGGAGGGATGCATATAAGCACTATTTGTTGTGTTGTATAAGGTTCCCAGGCCGATCGATTACCCCCTCTGGGGGCATCTAAAATAGGGATGCCCCGCTGTGTGAAATCCCCCAGGTCGCCCATACACGTACCTTCTTTGCCGGTCCAACGCTGCATGTGCGAGCAGTGGCCGCATCCCAGCTATCCCTCTAGCAGGGCACGTGCCCGCGACCAGGCATTTATGAATGTTAGTGGCTAGCGGGGGATGCGGCCTTCAGCACGCTAGAGCTTGCTCGCCTTAGACAAAGACTAAAATGATGTGACGTCAGCAGATCCAAGAGTGCTGATTGGACGAGTGGCCGCGCATGCGCCGTAGGACTGGGAAGAGGTGACTTGGTTTCAGCAACCTGGGGGGTTTCACACAGCGGGCAAGGACCGAAACCCAGGATAGTCAGAATCCTGGGTTTTGGTCCACTTTACATCATTTTTGACTGTTGGTCCCCTTTAAGGAGAACCAAAACCTGAGTATTTATATAGTATATCTCAGGTTTTGGTCTGTGCCCTTTGGCATACCTCGCTGTGTCAAGCCTGCTTTATTTTTAACCCGCCAATGATCCCATGGCACATGCGCAGGCTCCCTTCTTAGCATTTCTTGGTGTGCATATAACTGAACGTCAAAGAGCGCTGAATGAACGGATGCGGCAGGCTCCCCTCCACCTGTGTGTACCTGCATCGGCCATCCAGATATGCCTGGCATTGGTGCGCACAGGAACTAGAGGGATGCAGGGGATGGCGGCGGTGACCCGCAACATGGACTGTGAGCCTTTAAAGTAAAATAAATTCAGGGGCATCCCAATTTGGGTTCACCAGATACTCGCCTTGTTTCTTGCTCTCAAGACACAGCCAACACATCCATGCTGTGCGTGCTCGCTGCAGACTTGAATGTCTGCCAGGGAGCAGGAGCTTAGCCGCACACCCACCGCATCCCCTGCTACCCCACCATGCACAGCAGGGATGCCAGAGATGAGACGTTCATGCAATGTGGGAGCGAGGATCAAAGGGATTTAGACAGGATCCCCCACTCAGGGTCTACAAGACTCTTGGGGCAGTGGTCTACCTCTTAAAGTGGCATCCTGAGTTGGGATGCCCAGCTATGTGAAACCCCTGGAAAACCTGTTCCACTTACCTCTTCCCTAGTGATGTATCTCTGCTCCATGGATGCATCACCAGCACTCCTCTAGCTAGGAGTGCACCCGCCCCAAGCCTTTCTGAATGGCCAGTGCGGGCACACCCTCATCTACAGGCTGGATCGGAATGCGGCTGGCATTGCTCACTCCATTCATATTTAGATCAGTGCGACAAAGGAAATGTGAATGGAACAAGTGCCGCTGGTTGGCTGATTGATCTGCGCACGTGCCATGAGAACGAGGAAAAGGTGTGTTTATAAGCGATCCCAGGGAATGCAATTAGTGGGGCATCCCAAATAGGGATGCTGCCCCCCAGGAGGAAAAAGATTTTGGAGTTATGTTTCTCTTTAAGGGGAATTCACTCACACACACACACACAGGGAATATTCAGGCACATAAGTCTTTTGGCCCTAGGATTTTGACTATGCTGGGTTTTTGTCCTTGCCCTGGGGTACCCCGATCTGGGCTGCACCGCTGTGTGAAACCCCAGCAGGTCACCCAGTCTAACTCACCTTTCCCCGGTCCTGCAGATCATGCACAGCCTCTCGTCCAATCAGTGCACTCTGCTCAACTCACATCAATTCATCCAAGACTTGGCTTCGGCCTAGTCTAGGACCCGGGAGCATGCCTGCGCCCAGCTATTCACAAATGCCTGGTGCGGGCCCGCATCCTGCTAAAGGTATAGGTGTCACCATTGTATTGGGTGTATTTCACACAGTGGGGCCTCCCAAATCTGGATGCCCTCTGGGGTGGGAATCAAGCGGCCATTTTGGTCCACTTAAAAACAAGTAATTTGTAGATAATGACAGACATGCAGAGAGCTCACGTATTTAGGAAAGCAGAGATGCAGCCACCATATTACTGCTGCATTACAATGAGGAATCGGGAGGAGGGGTGCTTGATGGACTAACATCTTTTCATCTGGGGAAAATAAAAAAAAATGAATTGATTAATGTAATTAAAAAAATATATGTGCACAGCATCTCACGGGCAGCCTTTAGGGTGTGTGAGGTGTGTGGTCGCACAGGGCACCATCTTAACCTCTGTAGGGACACCAGGGTCACTTAACGCCAACAGCAGGCCTCTCTTTTCCCAAAAAACCCAATCTCTCTCCTTTGCTTTTTGTATTTTACCTTTCTCCTTCTTGGATTTCCCTTTCTTCTTTAGTTCATGATCCCTCCATTTTCATCTCTTTCCATAACCTCCCTCTTTCTTTCTTTTTCTCTCTCTCTCTCCCTCTTTCTCCTCCATCATGCAAAACCATTTCCCCTCTTTTTCTTCCTCTCAAATTCTTTTTCCTTTACTCTCCTTTACTTTGGGGGTTATTTAAGAAACAATAACACCAGGTAGTGCCACGTAGCGTCTGGTGAACGCTGGGCGCTGTATGTGAAAACCACATTTAAGAAAGCCAATCTGCTGAGCGCCTCTAATAGCGTCATGTAGCGCCACATGTATTACTAGAGGTGGCTCAGTGTATAGCGCTGGCGCTATGTGTTCAGCAGCACCATGTAGTACCTGTCGCTCAGTAGCGCTCCCCCATACATTTCAATGGTGTTTGATTTGGTTGTGTTTAAATAGTGTGTTGCTAAAGTATTTATATTTTTATGCAGAATTGTATGTGTAGGTCTGGCATTGCAGTGTCATTGTCACAGTGTTAAAACAATGTCATTTCATGTGTTTTCGCTCTGTTGCTGGTGTATATGTGTTTAGATACAGACTTTTATCACATAGCTTCTGGAGCTTGCTGCTAGAGTACCCAGCTTTAGAGCGCCGGTGCTGGCTGTGAGTAGTTCTTTTCTTGAATACGGGCTTCAGCGCCGAGTGCCGGACACACTTAAAGTGGACCAACACCCAGGATTTTGACTATACTGGGTTTTGGTCCACTTCGGTGGGGCACCCCGATCGGGGGTGCCCTGCTGTGTGAAACCCCCCAGAAAGCCCCAAAAACTCACCTCTCCCCGCTCCCACGTGACCGCTGCAGCCAATCCCCGCCGGCGGACAAGCGGGAGGCAGCGACGGACAAGAGAGCACGCCCGCTGCTGCCTCCCGCGCGTCACTCTTGTAGATTCCCGGGCCAATCAGGGGAGGGTGTTGGTCCACTTTAAGTTGCGCTACCAGCGTTGTCCTGTTGTTAGATGTAGTGTAGCCTTGGGAGCTTTGATCTCAGGACACCACCTAGCGTTCAAGATTGGCTCTGCAGTGAATCAGCGAGAAGCTTCTACAGCGCCCTCCACACATCACAATTATTACTGCTGGACAAGATAGTACAGCGTCACTTGTCCGGCTGCTAAGCTAGGTCACAGCACCCGACACCCGCTTACAGCGTCTACTAGCGGTCGCTACACAGACGCTCATATGGCGAGATATGGCTAGTCTAAAATCAGCCTCCCCGTCCATCAAGCATCCTCCCCTCCCGATTCCTCATTGTAATGCAGCAGTAACATTTGCAACTTCACACAGTAGCTGCATCCCTGCTTTTCTATATACATGAGCTCTCTGCATGTCATTATCTACATTCTCTCCCCTTCTTTCTTTCTATCGCTCTTTTTCTTTTTCCCTCTTTATCAACCATACTTTCTTATTTCCTCTCTCCTTCTTCCTTCTCTTGCACTCTTTTTCTTTATTTCACACCTTCTTTCTTCTCTCAGCTTCTTTTCTCAGCATTTTTTTCTTCTTCCCCCTCCCCTTCCTTTCCTCTTTCTTTCTTTCTTTCTTTCTTTCTCTGCATTCCAACTCTTTCACATTCTCCTTCCTTCTCCTCCTCATCTCAATCTCATTCCCTCTCTCACTTTCGTTTTCCCACGTTCCTCATCTTGCTCTCATTTCCACGTTCTCTTCATCTTTCTCTCATCACCTTCTATCTCCTTCTCTCTCTCTCAATCTGTCATCCTACCTTTTTTTTCTTTTCTCCCCTTTCTCTTTTCCACATTCCCATCAAACCCTCTCTTTTCATTGTCATATTTTTCTTTCTGTCAAAGTTTTTCCCACATTTCCTCTTGATTACCTTCAGTCTTTGGTTTCCTTTGGTTTGGTTTCCTGCATTTCCTCTGTTTTCTGGCCCCATCTCCCTGTCGCCATCTTTTTCCTGTTGCTTGCTTTCCAGAAATCTTTCACCAGGTGACACTTACCCTAAGGCTGGCCCCAGTAGTGGACTGGACCAAAAATCAGCCCGGGATATTACCAGCAGCTGACCTGCCCATGATCATCCAACGGCTTCTCTGCTGCTTCCTGGCCGGTCACCCAGTGTGCTACAAGGCTGAGGCTATATCATTAGGGGAAGACATGGGCTGGGGTTAATTGAGTGAGGGGATAGAGTGGTATAGAGCAGTGGTCCCCAACCCCCGGGCCGCGGACTGCTACCGGTCCGTGGCTCAAATGGTATCGGGCCCTTTAGAGAATGAGCCCAATAGTGACAGCCGGCAGCAGCTCGTGTTGCGGGAGAAAAGGGGGCGGGGTTTAGCTCACTCCTCTCTCACACTCTACCAATAGAGCAACGGTTTGACGGGCTACCCAATTGGTGTAGGTATGGGAGCTGGTGTCCCCGCCCCCCGGCCCGGTGCTGCGAGTAGAGGGAGAAGCAGGTTTGTATGCTCCCGCTCATCGCTGTGTCTGCTTCCCCCGCACAGGTTCTCGGCACCATGGAAGGCATGCTGGAGAAACTGGAGCTGGACGATGAAGGAAGGAGAGCGTCGCCATTGCTGCTACCGCCACTTCCTGGGGGGCTCCTCTCACCCCTCTTCCCTGTATGGGCCCTCCCATGGCCAGCTGACAGCCCTGCCCCAGCCGCCTGTCTCCAGGTGATGTGGAAATACTACTCCCAGCATGCTCTGCCACCACAAGGCATTCACAGGCTGCAGACCTGGGCAGCAAGGCATGCTGGGACATGTAGTTCCACTGTATATAGAACTAACTATACCATGTCTCTTCAGATAAATATATATATATATATATATATATATAGCGCCACTGCAACCTTTCTGTAATGGGGAGCCCTGCTCAGAGTGAGAGCTCTCAGCTGGACTGTCCTAATTTCTTCCATCTTTCTTGGCCATTATTCTCTACCTTGGTTTTCCATATCTCCAGCATTTTTCCTCCTTCTTGCCTTTATCGCTGTCTCTTTTTCATATGATCTCTCTCTCTCTTTCCAAATGCCTCTTTATTAATCTATTTCCACATTCCCTCAATTTTGCTCTAATTTCAGCATTACCTCCTTTCCATTTTTCCATATATTTCTCTTCTTTTTTTCACTTTACTTCCTTCTTTTCCTCCTTCCTTCTTTCCCTTCCATCCCATCTCTGCCTCTTGCTCTTCTCCTTCTTTCCCTCCCTCCTTCTTTCCTCTTTCTCTCCCTTTTCCCCCTCTATGTTGCTTTCCCCCCTTCTTTCCCCCTCTGTTGCTTTCCCCCCTCTTTTTGCTCCTTCCATCTCTCTGTTTTCCATACTCTATTTTTGTTGTCAGTCTCTCCATCTATCTTATATCATATTTCCTGTTTCCCTCTGGTTTCTGCGTTTTATATGTCGCTTTCCCCATAACAATATTAACAATCAATGCCGCCGCATCACCCCCAGCCCCACCCCCAGTCAGCCCCCTCCCCAGCGCCCCAACCGGGCCACGGTAAAATTACCAAATCCTGAACCGGTCCACGGTGAAAAAAAGGTTGGGGACCACTGGTATAGAGGATGAGGGGGGCTGGGATTGGTTGGGAGTGTTAGTAAAGGAAGCAGCCCAGATTGCCCCAAAGCAATGCAGCCCACCGCTCTAATATGTATATGGTGCTTTCTGCTGCAGGAAGCTTTTGAATAATTCTCCTGTTTCCCCGCAGGCATGTTCTGAAGATCGTTCTCCTGGGCCAGCTGGTGTCCATGTTGATATGTGGCACCTCCGTGACCAGCCAGCTCCTGGTGAGCAAGTACATGGTGAACACTCCGCTGCTGCAGAACTTCTTGACTTACCTGAGCCTGGCTGTTGCTTACACAGTGTGGCTGGCGTGCAGATCTGGTAGGTGAGGGTGCGGATACCAGAAACCAGGATCGGATTATGAGGGGGGGGCGCAAGGGATGCGAGGGGCCTCCACCACTTACCCTTCAAAGGAGGTCTCCACCAACCTTTGGGTTGTGTTCTGGTCCAGGGGGCTTTTCAGTCTTTGATTCAATGGCCCGTGGGGCCGGCAACGAAGCTTTCGGTGGTAGTGGGGGCCCCTGTGTCTGGGCAAGCCTTTTTATGTTGCAACCTGTGGATAAAGCCACCACAGGGCAGGAGGAGGGAGCAAAGTCGCCATCAGCAACACTACAGTGATGGGTGCAGAGCTGTCACTGCACATAATCCACCAAGCACAGCCACTGGCAGCTCAATGCAGGGAACTGTTTTCTGCCGGACCAGCTGGGTGACTACACACCCCCAACCCCAAAAAGCAGGAGATCCCGAGCAGCACGCACCCGCACAAAGGTGGCACAAGGGACTCAGTCTGACGTTCCAGTAAGTGGGCGGGTGCCAGACAGCCACCAATCAGTTACTAGGCTGGACTATTATTTTATACTGTATCTGGGGCCTCCACCAAATTCTGTGCCCAGGGGCCTCCACCACACTTAACCCAGCCCTGCCAGCAACATTATACAACTGGGTTCAGTGACTGATGTGTTTGAAAGTCTCATTTAATATACGCAGATGAGCGATGGTCAAGCTGCCAGATACAGGGGATCCCTCCACGTGCCTAATGATTAAAGCCTTACTTACATTTCCCCCTGCTGGCCTGATCCCTAGGAGTTCTGCAAAAGATTCAGCATGTGGGAATGCGGGAAAGAAACAAACATTTCTTTATTAGCTTTTCATGTATGCTCAGTAAATGGTGATTATGGCTGTGTATTAGTACAATTATAAAATGATATTTTTGCTTTAAAGAAAGGAACAACACACTTGAATTAGACTTTCCCGAATTGGGATGCCCCGCTGTGTGTGCCCCCTCAAGTCGCCCTGTTTCACTCACCTTCCTTCAGCGCCCACAGCGCAGACTCGGGTGAGAGTGAGTGCGCTGATTGGCTGCGTGGCACGCATTCAGGAAGGCCGGGTGCGCGCACGTCTAGAGGTGAGCGGGGATACGGTCAGTGCACATAGATGCTGCACGGGCTTCGAGAGAGGGTGTTTCCGGCGTTTCACACAGTGGGGCATCCCAATTCGGGATGCCCTAAGAACTGGAACTTGGGAGGCCCTGGGCCTCCGAAGTTCCTCTTTAAACCGGACCTTCATCTTGAATAAGAGCCTATCTTGTATGTTCCCCTCACCCTCTACATACAGATTGCTCACATTAAAAATCATCCTGCCTGCATCTACTGCATTTTCTGAGCATTTAAACACCCAAGATGGCGGCCCATGGAGCATCAGGCAGCCTGCAGACATAAAGTGTCTTCTGTGCTGCTCTGCATTGTAGGATTGCTGTCCTTTTCCTGACCCCAGCTCTGCTCTGTCTGTGCAATGCACAGCTATAACCCCACCGCCTGCACTCCCTCCCCCCACCCCCTCAGCATGTGCTATGCTTCTGAGGCAAGATGGCGGCGCCCATATCCTGGAGTCCTGAACAGAGTTGCAGCCCAGTGGGGGAAAGAATAATAAGTAGCTGACTGTAGCAGGCGCGTGCCTGGCCGTGGGCACAGGGGGTTCCTGGACCTAGGGTAGGGCATCCCATGTCGGTGTGGCATGTGTGGGGTGATGACATTGATGATTGATGACATTCCTTGGTGCAAACATGGTCTTTATTGATTGGCTTCCATCCATGGTAACACAGCAAACAGTTCAGTACAGGCATAATCCAAAGGTTACAGCAAGCAGTACAATCCATTGGTCTCCTCCATGTCTGTCTCTCAGCTCCTCCACTACATTGAAACGCTTCCCCTCATAACAAGCTCCAAACTTAAAGCGGACCTTCACTCTGAATAAGAGCATATCTTATATGTTTCCCCCACCCTGTACAGATTGCTCACATTAAAAATCATCCTCCCTGCATCTACTGCATGTTATGAGCCTTTAAACATCCAAGATGGTGGCTCATGGAACAACAGGCAGCCTGCAAACAGGAAGTGTCTTCTGACTGTGCTGCTCTGCATTCTGGGATTGCTGATCTTTTCCTGACCCCAGCTCTGCTCTGTCTGAGCTAAGCACAGCTTTAACCCGCTCCTGTACTTTATCCCACTCTCCTCAGTAAGTGTGATGCTTCTGAGTCAAGATGGCGATGCCCATATCCTAAAGTCCTGAACAGAGTTGCAGCCCAGTGGGGGAAAGAATAATAAGTAAGTGACTAAAAACTTAAAATATATTAATTTTAGATGCCGGGGAATAGTTTTATAAGGGTTTGGGCTTTTCAATAGATCATGGTGAAGGTCCGGTTTAAGAACACTGTAGAAGGGTTGGTTTCTCCCTTATATAACCTCTGTATTGTTGCTACTACAACTCAAAGTTGCGAGCTCCCAACCAATGGCAGGGCAGTTAATGTTGCCAGTGCCACCTGGCTAAGTCTCTATTTACCAAACTAAAGGGGAACACCAGACCATTAAAGTATTGGTTAGATCCATTCCTTAGGCAACACTGCCACCATGTGGATTCATGATGCAATGATCACGAGAGACACATGTAACAAGGTTTTACTTAGGCCCTTATTTAACAAGGGATATCGGCAGGTAGCGAATGGTGAGCGAACGGTAATGACGGTCACCGCCACGAGTACGCCGGCTCCCCTCCGCAATCACACATTTATCAAGCCGATCCTGCTTAGCGACTGACAGAGCGCCAGATAGCGACTCATTCAGCCCACAGCGCCAGCGTCCGACCTTGAACAGCAACAGGTATGACCTCTCGCTACCTGGCGCGCTCCAATGCATTTCAATGGAGCAATCTTTAAATATTCTTAATTGCTATTAATTTTTTTTTTTTTTTTAATTGTCAAAAATTCTGTGACCACTTCTGCAATGTTAGATATTTTTTTTAAGGTAAAAAAAAAAAAAAAAAAAATTGTGCAGAATTGATATTACAGGTCTGATATTAATGTATTGATATTACAAAATGTTTTGAAAAACATGTTTTTTTTTTTTCAAAAGATATGGTTGTTTGGGGGTTAAAAAACTACTTTTAACCCATCGCCGCCAGCGCTCTGGGGTTTAAACATGCATTTCACAGCGCGAGAATTTTTTGAGCGTGATCTGTGAATGAATATGGTGGGAGGCGTTCGCTATGGCCATTCGCTATCATGCGCTCCCATACAGCGCGGAACCTGTCAAATAGCGACTCCTCACCCAATATTCAACACCGCACACCAACTGAGTCGCTGTCAACAACCGAACAACGGCCAAGCACAGCGACTACTAGCGGGCGCTATGAAAATGCCGCTACAGTCGCTCAACTGTCGCTACCTGGCGCTATTAATGAATCGGCCTCTAAGTCTCTATTTACCAAACTAAAGGGGAACACCAGACCACTAAAGTATTGGTTAGGTCCATTCCTTAGGCAACACTGCCACCATGTGGATTCATGATGCAATGATCCCAAGAGACACATGTAACAAGGTTTTACTTAGAATGAATAGGTTTCTATCACTATCAGGGGCCTATTCCACCGACAGGGCTCTAATGGTTCCTACTTGTAGTGTTGCCCATGGGTTCCAACTGTCACATGACTAACAACATAAAATCTATTAATTTTAGATGCTGGGGAATAGTTTTTTTAAGGGTTTGGGCTTTTTATTAAATGATGCTGAAGGTTTGGTCTAAAAACAATTCTCTTGAAATCTTTTATTCAGGGGAGAGCGGGCTTCTCTACATCCTGAAACCCAAGTGGTGGAGGTATCTCCTGCTGGCTGTGGTGGATGTGGAAGCCAACTACTGCTTGGTGAAAGCCTTCCAGTTCACCACCATCACCAGCGTCCAGGTAAGAGGAAATCTCTTGTGGTTGGGGGAGTAACTATAAGGGTGCGACTGCATCGGGGCCCAGGAGGTCAGGGGCCCATCATTCACTTAATTTATCATATGTGTGCTCACTTGGCATCATTAAAGAGAGGAAGTTACAGACCTTAGTTGTCTAGCTGCATCCAATTTAGTTAAAAGACAGAAAAAAGTTTACTGTATGAGCCTTGAAAGGGCCCCGTCACAATTGTATTTGTGCCTACATAATATCCTTAGGGTCCCATCTAGGAATCTTTTCCTATGTTAGCAAATGTGTGTTTTATGGAGGCTGTTGCTATTGGCAACTGTACATCAAGAATCTGCAAGAAGAGAGAAGTGAGCGCTGTACACGCAGAACACTGCTGCTATGGCTGATGCTGAGGTGAGGGAGCTCCCTCAATCTTACACATGCCCAGCAGCAGTGTTCTGTGTGTACAGGGCTCAATTCTCTCTTCTTGTAGATCTTGATGTACAGTTGCCAATAGCAACGGATTGCAGGTAGTGAAACTGCTTCCAATATCTGTAGCATCTTGTTTGTAAGATCCTATGTACTGAATGCTTTACCCTACATTGTACAGCGCTATGGATGAGGATGGTGCTATCAAAATAAACAATAATAATAATGATATTTCTTTTTCTGTAGCCTATCATATAATAGTGTTTCATTTTCACAGGTGTTTGTTGTCCTTTAAAATGGACCAAACCCCACCCTTGCATACTCGCTCCCCCTGAAACTGTGTGAAACCCCCCAGGTCGCCTGAAAACTCGCCTTCATTCCCCGTCCAACAGTGCATCCCCGCTATCTCTTTAGCAGGGCCAGGCATGTGTGAATGGGTTAGAGGGTAGCGGGGGATGCAGCCGCCAGCACGCTTGGATCCGCTCGCATTAGGCAAGCTCCTGGATGAAGGGGTTCGAGCAGATCCGAGCGCACTGATTGGATGAGAGGGCTGCACATGCGCCGTAGGACCGGGGAAGGGGAAGTGAGATTGGGTGACCTGAGGGGTTTCACACAGTGCGGCATCCTACATCTTTATCTAAATGTGACTGTTTGGGTTCTTTGTAGCTTTTGGATTGCAGCGGGATCCCGGCTTTGATGGCTTTCTCCTGGTTTTTTCTTCACGCAAGATTCAAACCCATCCAGTACATCGCTGTTATCAGCTGCCTCTTGGGAGTTGGAACCATGGTCTGGGCAGATTTCCTGTCTGGAAGAGAAGATGGCAAAGGTTAGCTTATTACAGGAAGATGAAGGGGAATTCCCCCAGTGCCAAAAGGGGCCCCTATGCTTGGTGCCCATGGGGAACATGGTCATATGTGTTGTTACTGCACAGATGCCTGTGTAATGATTACACCCTCCTTATTCTATGAATGTTAATGACGGATGTCGCTGTTCTACAGCAGAAGAGCAGGTCTATCAATTCTCATCAGTGGCTTGTGTTCTATTATGCTGAATGGAGAACTCGCCCCTGGCCGCGCCCCTTCTCCTCTGGACGCCCTCGCCGGACATTCACACATGCCTGGGATAAGCACACATCTATACTAAGATAAAGAGAACATGCAGTATATACATAAGATAAAGAGAACATACAGTATATACATAAGGGAAGACTAGATGGAGCGTATGGTCTCCTTCTGCCGTCAACCTTCTATGTTTCTGCACAGATGCCCGTGTAATGATAACACCATCATTATTCTATGATAGGAGCGGCTGCTAATTTAGGATGTCACTGTTCTACAGCAGAAGAGCATAGAAACATAGAAGGGCGACGGCAGAAGGAGACCATACGGTCCATCTAGTCTGCCCTTATGTGTATACTGTATGTACTCTTTATCTTAGGATAGATGTGTGCTTATCCCAGGCATGTTTAAATTCAGTGACTGTTGATTTCTCAACTACCTCTGCTGGAAGTTTGTTCCAAGCACCTACTACTCTTTCTGTAAAGTAATATTTTCTAACATTGCTCCTGATCTTCCCCCCGACTAGCTTCAGGTTGTGCCCCCTTGTTCTATCATTAAGTTTCTTCTTGAAAACACTTCCCTCCTGAACCTTATTCCCTTCCTGTCACATATATAAAGGTCTCCATCATGTCCCCCCTCTCCCTTCTTTCCTCCAGACTGTACAAATTAAGTTCTTTAAGTCTCTCCTGATAAGTTTTAAGTTTAAGTCCTTCCACCATTTTCGTTGCCCGCCTTTGGACCCGTTCTATTTGAATAATGTCTTTTTGCAGGTAAGGTCTCCAGAACTGCACACAGTATTCTAGCTGTGGCCTCACCAGGGCTCTATACAGCGGCATCACAACCTCTCTCTTCCTACTGGTGATGCCCCGAGCTATGCAGCCGAGCATCCTGCTTGCTTTTCCCACTGCCTGGCTACACTGTCCACTCATCTTGCAGCTATCAGTAATCAGTACCCCTAAATCTCTCTCCTCCGAGGTCCTGGCTAACACAGTGCTGCCCATACGGTATTCAGAGCAGGGATTCCTTCTACCCAAGTGCAGGATTTTACATTTAGAGACATTAAACTCTAGTTTCCACAGTTTTGACCATCTATCCAGTAAAGCTAAATCATTTTCCATGTTGCAGACACCTCCCGGAATATCCACCCTATTACTAACCTTTGTATCATCAGCAAACAGACAAACTTTTCCTACCAAGCCTTCTCCTATGTCACTTACAAATATATTAAAAAGAATGGGGCCCAGGACAGAGCCTTGCGGCACACCACTTGTAACTCGCCTTTGTTCAGATTGCACGCCATTAACAACAACGCTCTGATACCGATCCCTCAGCCAACTGGAAATCCACTGAACTATCCAGGGATTGAGTCCTACCTTCAATAACTTATCTATGAGCTCCTTATGTGGTACAGTGTCAAAGGCTTTGCTAAAATCCAGATAGGCGATATCCACAGCACCACCTTCATCTAACACTTTAGTAACATTGTCAAAGAAATCAATAAGATTGGTCTGACATGATCTGCCCTCAGTAAAGCCGTGCTGTTTTGGGTCCAATAGGTCATTAATTTTTAGATGGGAAATTATCTGTTTTTTTAAGAGAGTTTCCATTAATTTGACCACTATAGATGTTAAACTAACTGGCCTGTAATTACTGGCTTCTTCTCTACTCCCCTTTTTATGGATTGGTACGACATTGGCCATTCTCCAATCATCTGGAACCTCACCAGTTGAAAGGGAATGGTTAAGTAAATCAGAGGGGCTGCAATCACAAACCTAAGTTCCCTTAGAACTCTGGGGTGGATTCCATCTGGACCCATCGCCTTACTTAGGTCTATCAATTCTCATCAGTGGCTTGTGTTCTATTACGCTGAATGGAGCACTCGCCGCTGGCCGCGCCCCTTCTCCTCTGGACGCCCTCGCCGGACATTCACACATGTCTGCCGTGGGGGTGCGGCAGAGGATCACCAACGACATAGGTGTACAGGGTGATACACTGGGATACACACAGCGCAAGATGCCCATTCGGGATGCCCCACAAAGAGAGAGACCACAGGCCCTAGAGTCTTATAGAGTGTAAACCAGTGGTTGTTCCTTTTCAAACTGAAAATGGAGGGAATGTGAAAAAGAGCAAATGAAGGAGGGAATGTGGAAAAGTGGAAAAGTAGGAAATGTGAAAAATAGGAGAAACAAATTAGGATTTGTGGAAAACTAAAATAGAGAAAAAGGTGGTGGATGTGAAACAAAAGTTGAGAGAAAGGAAATGCGGAAATGAAGGGAATAGGAAACAAATAGTAAGGATGAGTATAAGCACAGGCGTAACTATAGGGGTAGAACCGCGGACCCATCATTGTTGCTTCTCTGCGTTATTTATCATATTTGTTTTCACTTGGCATCATTTAAAAAAAGGAAGTACCAATCATCTCTGCTGTTTAACTCTTTAGTTGTCTAGTTCCATCCAAATTATTTAAAAGGCAGAAAATGTTACTGTGTGATACACAAGAGGGGGTGGGGTGCTCCAGAACAGCCCCAAAAATATACCTGTATCAAAATGGACCGCACCACCAATAATCTTATTAAAAATAGCCCTTTATTTGTGATATGGGTAATTTTACAATAGTAATTCTAGTCACACTATACAATTAAAAAATGTTTAAAAACACCAATCCCCTGGGATATGGTAGTAAGCTCTAAAGTAAAGTTAAATTCACAGAAAAAATTCCTCTCACACAGCATAAATTAGAATAATACAATGCAATATTTTTGGGGCTGTTCTGGAGCACCCCACCCCCTCTTGTGTATCCTGTGCCTTACACCTTATGGGGTAAGGTCCTGTATCTGACCAGCACACCCTTCACTACATAGCGGTGCGGGGTAATACAGCAGTGTAATGTTACTGTGTGAGACTTGACAGGGCCCCACCTAATGTTTGCACCAGGGCTCCGTCACATATAGTTACACCAGAAACAAATAGAGAGGAATGTGGAAAGCGAAGGAGAAAATGTGAAAAAGGAGAAAAGGGAGGAAATATGGAAAAGAGATAAAGGAAGGAATGTGTAGAAGAGAAAAAGGAGGGAATGTGTAGAAGATAAAAAGGAAATGTGGAAAAGAGAAAAAGGAGGGAATGTGGAAAAGAAGGAAATGTGGGAAAGAGAAACAGGAGGGAATGTGAAAAAGAGAAAAATTAGGGAATGTGGAAAGGAGAAAATGGAGGGAATGTGGAAGAGAGAAAAATGAAGGAATGTGGAAAAAAGAAAAATGAGGAAACCTGGAAAAGAGAAAAAGGAGGGAATGTGGGAAAGATAAACAGGAGGGAATGTGAAAAAGAGAAAAATGAGGGAATGTGGAAAAGAGAAAAAAGGGGTGGGGGGGTGGGAAAAAGAAATAGAAGGAAATGTGGAAAAGAAAAAAGGGAGGGAATGTGGAAAAGAGATAAAGGAAGGAATGTGTAGAAGAGAAAAAGGAAATGTGGAAAAGAGAAAAAGGAGGGAATATGGAAAAGAGCTAAAGGAAGGAATGTGTAGAAGAGAAAAAGGAGGGAATGTGGAAAAGAAGGAAATGTGGGAAAGAGAAACAGGAGGAAATGTGAAAAAGAGAAAAATTAGGGAATGTGGAAAAGAGAAAAAGGAGGGAATGTGGAAGAGAGAAAAAGGAGGGAACCTGGAAAAGAGAAAAAGGAAGGAACCTGAAGAAGAGAAAAAGGAGGGAATGTGGAAAAAAGAAAAAGGAGGGAACCTGGAAAAGAAAAAAAGGAGGGAATGTGGAAAAGAAGGAAATGTGGGAAAGATAAACAGGAGGGAATGTGAAAAAGAGAAAAATGAGGGAATGTGGAAAAGAGAAAAATGGGATTGTGGAAAAGAGAAAAAGAAGAAAATGTGAAAAAGAGAAAAGGAGGGAATAAGGAAAAGAGAAAATGCCTGGCGCTGTTGCGCCCCTCAGCTGCAGCTGAAAGAGAATGCGGCCGCAGACCGCGCATGCGCTGTGGGATCGCTAGCGAGGTGACGGCCCACCTGGGGGGTTCCACACATTGGGGCATCCCAAATCACAAAGGAGACCACTGGCCCTAAAGTCTTACAGACTCCAGGCTGACTCTAGACTCTAGGCCGGCGGCTGCTCCTCTTAAAGATGTCTTCCTTTATTTTCCCCTTTAATCATTCGTCTTTATCCTGTTTTCCATACAGCTAGTGACATGCTGGTCGGGGATGCCCTGGTCATCCTGGGGGCCTGCTTGTATGCCGTCTCCAATATCTGTCAGGAGTACGTAGTGAAGAACCTGAGCTGCGTGGAGTTTTTGGGTATGCTGGGACTCTTTGCGTCATTTGTCAGCGGCATCCAGCTGTAAGTAATAGTTATTGTTCATTTTGTGCCCATCAGGGACCGAGAAAAAGGTCGGTTCAAAACAAAGAGGTTTCTTCTTCCAGTTTCTCGGCTTTAAAGTGGACCAAACCCCATGGTGATCGGTTCCCTCCTCCCCGGGGCATGCAAAATCGGGATGCCCTGCTATGTGAAACTCCCCGGGTCGCCCATACACTTACCTTCCTTTCAGGTAAAATGGTGCATGCGCAAGCTATCCCTCTAGCAGGGCGTGTGGCCATGACAGGCATTTGTTAATGGCCGGCGCGGGCACACTCCCTGTAGCGGTGGATGCCGCCATCAACGTGCTCGAAGCCGCTCACCTTAGACGAAGGGACGCCAGTGGATCTGAGCGTGCTGATTGGACAAGCGGCCACACAGACGCCGTAGGACTGGGAAGAGGTGAGTTTCATTCGGCGACCTGAGGGGTTTCACACAGCGGTGCCCCCGGGGGCAAGACCCAAAACCCAGGCAAAATCTTGGGTTTTGGTCCACTATAAAGATGAGCAAGGCCCGGTTTGCACAGTCCTAGAATGTATTAGACTCTATGGTAGGCTTACTCCCTGTCCTGGGGCATCTTGATTTGGGATGGCCCACAGCAAGAACACACCTCTCCAGACTAAGCTTAGTAGTGTCCCCTGATCCCTCCACCATGCACGCTTGTGCTGGCATACAGTCAAGTCTTAAACCGGAGCAGCAGCCTGGCACATGTGGAAAAAATGCATGATACTGAATCATTGTCAGCGCTTACATTTGCTCCTGCATCCATTCAATCTGAAACGCTGCCTCACCGAGTTTCTCCTGGCCATTTTGAAGCATCCTCTCTCAGCGTCTCAGCTGTGCTGCTGCCTGAATTCCACTGCCATAACCCCACAATGCACAAAGACAAGAAAGTCCCTCATTGCTGGTGGCATGCAGCTCCATGAGATGCCATTTTGTTTTTAAAAATTGACCACAGCAGGAGCTAAAAAAAGGTGAATTAATTTTTATGTGGAGCAACAAGAATTTCCCTGGGGTGGAATGCACATGAGCATTGTTTTCTCTTAAGCACTGTTTCTCCTGAGCACTGTTTCTCCTGAGCACTGTTTCTCCTGAGCACTGTCTCTCCTGAGCACTGTTTCTCCTGAGCACTGTCTCTCCTGAGCACTGTTTCTCCTGAGCACTGTTTCTCCTGAGCACTGTCTCTCCTGAGCACTGTTTCTCCTGAGCACTGTTTCTCCTGAGCACTGTTTCTCCTGAGCACTGTTTCTCCTGAGCACTGTCTCTCCTGAGCACTGTTTCTCCTGAGCACTGTTTCTCCTGAGCACTGTTTCTCCTGAGCACTGTTTCTCCTGAGCACTGTTTCTCCTGAGCACTGTCTCTCCTGAGCACTGTTTCTCCTGAGCACTGTCTCTCCTGAGCACTGTTTCTCCTGAGCACTGTTTCTCCTGAGCACTGTTTCTCCTGAGCACTGTTTCTCCTGAGCACTGTTTCTCCTGAGCACTGTTTCTCCTGAGCACTGTTTCTCCTGAGCACTGTTTCTCTTAAGCACTGTTTCTCCTGAGCACTGTTTCTCTTAAGCACTGTTTCTCCTGAGCACTGTTTCTCCTGAGCACTGTTTCTCCTGAGCACTGTTTCTCCTGAGCACTGTTTCTCTTAAGCACTGTTTCTCCTGAGCACTGTTTCTCCTGAGCACTGTTTCTCCTGAGCACTGTTTCTCCTGAGCACTGTTTCTCCTGAGCACTGTTTCTCCTGAGCACTGTTTCTCCTGAGCACTGTTTCTCCTGAGCACTGTTTCTCCTGAGCACTGTTTCTCCTGAGCACTGTTTCTCTTAAGCACTGTTTCTCCTGAGCACTGTTTCTCTTAAGCACTGTTTCTCCTGAGCACTGTTTCTCTTAAGCACTGTTTCTCCTGAGCACTGTTTCTCCTGAGCACTGTACTCAAGCTGTCTGCGCGGATCTGCACATACAGAAAGGGAGCAGATTATTTTTTAGTGCTGGGATTGAGCCCGTGCAGTGTCCCAAAATTATCAAGCAGAATGAGTGTGAATATCCACCCCCCCCCACTCACACTCGAAACTGAGCTGCCCCACTTAAAGCGGACCTTCACTCTGAATAAGAGTCTATCTTATATGTTTCCCACACCCTGTACATACAGATTGTCCACATTAAAAATCATCCTACCTGCATCTACTGCATGTTATGAGCCTTTAAACATCCAAGATGGCGGCTTATAGAAGCCGCCATCTTATCAGGCAGCCTGCAAACAGGAAGTGCCTCCTGACTGTGCTGCTCTGCATTCTGGGACTGCTGACCGTTACCTGACCCCAGCTCTGCTCTGTCTGAGCAAAGCACAGTTATAACCCGCCCCCTGTACTTTATCCCACTCTCATCTCCTCAGTAAGTGCGATGCTTCAAGATGGCGGCACCCGTATCCTAAATTCCTGAACAGAGTTGCAGCCCAGTGGGGGAAAGAATAATAAGTTAGTGACTAAAAACATAAAATATATTAATTTTAGATGCTGGGGAATTGCTGGTCAGAATTGTGTTTCAAAGCAGAACAAAACTGGGATTTTCACGTTCACGGGTTTTGTTCTGTGCCTCCCGGGCATCCTGATTAGAGATGCCCCACTCTGTGAAACACACTAGACTTGCCTCCTCCCAGTCCAACAAGGCCTGTGGCCTGCACAATCCGAGCGCTGAAGTGATGTAATTGGGCGAGCAGCTGTGATTATTGTGAATGGGGAACACAAGCCGTGCATCCCCTGCTGCCGCTGCATTGCGCCCCAGTCTATCTGGGAGCCAGAGGCGTGCATAGCACAAGGACGCAGCTCTTGCTCCCCATTCACATTAATCAGAGCTGTTCAGCGAATTATGTCACGTAGCTCGAAATGGACGACTGCCTGTCCATGTGCCGTTGGACTGGGGAAAGGTGATTGATTTGATTAACGGATTTTACACAACAGGGTATATACCAATTTGGGATGCCCCAGGGGGAAGACCACTGGCTAAAAGATTCCAGGGCTGGATTCAGTGGGTTTTGTTCCACTCTAAAACTATTGCTGGTCAGCTTAGATTGCTGGGGGGGGCATCCCTGTTTAGGATACTCACACATGCCTACAACATTCCAATACAGCTGGCCACTGGTTAGTCAGCCCATCGGACTACTGCCCACCATGCAAACCGATTTGGCCCTATGGCGGTCATGTGGGGTAGCAAACTGGCGGACAGCGGACAATGCATGTAGCTATGTGCAGTATGGGATTGAAAACTGAGATACCACCCCTGGTGTTTAGGTGGAGGCCCTTCTCAGAACATTTAAAGCGGACCTTCACTCTGAATAAGAGTCTATCTTATATGTTTCCCACACCCTGTACATACAGATTGTCCACCTTAAAAATCATCCTTCCTGCATCTACTGTATGTTATGAGCCTTTAAACATCCAAGATGGCGGCTCATGGAAGCCACCATCTTATCAGGCAGCCTGCAAACAGGAAGTGCCTCCTGACTGTGCTTCTCTGCATTCTGGGACTGCTGACCTTTACCTGACCCCAGCTCTGCTCTGTCTGAGCAAAGCACAGCTATAACCCGTCCCCCTGTACCTTATCCCACTCTCCTCTCCTCAGTAAGTGTGATGCTTCTGAGTCAAGATGGCGGCGCCCGTATCCTAAATTCCTGAACAGAGTTGCAGCCCAGTGGGGGAAAGGATAATAAGTTAGTGACTAAAAACGTAAAATATATTAATTTTAGATGCTGGGGAATCGTTTTTTAAGAGTTTGGGCTTTTCATTAAATCACGCTGAAGGTCCGGTTTAAGTTAACATATAAAGGAGATCTACACCCTATTACATGCATTTCTGCAGCCAGACACCTCTCCCACAGCCCCCAGTGAGTGATACACTTTACCTGAATGGAAACCCTACAGCAGCAGCCAGCGCCTCCTCTTGCCGCCATCTTACCTGCCACAGTTTGAGATGACCTGCTGTGTGGAACTCCCCTGACCGTCCTAAAAAATGTAACTTTCCCCTGTCGCCTACCTGGGCTCTCGTCCAACCAACACTGACTTGACTATAGCGCGCTTTAAATAGAGACAAGTGGGGTAGAAGTTTACGGGGCGTAAATGCATACAATGGGGGCACAGAGCGTTGGGGGTGGGTGTAGTGGGTTAAATACAGACAGCCTGGTGGAGAGTCAGCTAAGGACCTATCTGTGGTTGCAAGAGCATTAAAGTGTACCAAAATCCAGGATTTTGACTACTCTGGGTTTTGGTCCTTGTCCCACTATGTGAAACCCCCCAGATCGCCTGATCTCACTCACCCTTCCCCGGTCCAATGGCACACGCACATCCTCTCATCCAGTCAGCGCGCTCGGATCTGCTTCCGCCCCTCTTGTCCAAGAGCTTGTCTAATGTGAGCGGATCTGACCACGAAAGAAAGTGAGTTTTCGGGCGACCTCAAGGGGTTTTACACAGCAGGGCATCCCGAATCTGGATGCCCGGGGGGGGGCGAGTATGTCTGCCCTGGAGTCTCATAGACTCCAGGGTGGGTTTTGGTCCCCTTTAAATTGCTGGTAAAGGTAAGTGCCCCTCTAAAGCCTGACACCCTAGTCACAGGCCCATGGTTGTTTAATTGGAAATATGGCGCTGGAGTACACTGCTTACTTCAATTCATTTGTGTTTTTTTTTATTTGTATTCCCAAAGCTTGGCTATGGAGTCAGAGGCAGTTGCAGGTATTCACTGGAGCTGGGAAGTAGGTAAGTACATTTCATTTCAGTAGAGTTTTCGATTTATTTAAATATGAGCTAATATCATACCTCCCAAATCTCCCTGATTTAGAGGGACTGTCCCTCTTTTGAGCCCATATCCCCCTGTCCCTTGTTGTTCTCATTTGTCCCTCTTCTAAGTATAACATGCAGATCTGCATCAATAAATGATTCATTTGCCTATTCAAAGTGTTTATATTGTTGTAACGGTTACACCCCATCTCCTATCCATCCCTCAATGAGGGGGTGTGGCCTAATTTAACAAATATCCCTCTCTTTCCCACCCTGAAAAGTATGTGTATATAGTTTTGTTTATTTTTCGCGCTATAAGTGGCACCCAGGGTTTAGAGGAGGAAAATAGGAAGAAAAACCCCAGGAAAACAGAAAGTGTCAGAACCCCCCCAAATCCCAAATCACCCTATAACAGGTTGCCCTGTACCAACTGTAAGCAGCCTGATGTAGTGGCTAGAGGTCTTCACTATACTTTTATACCCACTAACTATACAACCAGGCCTAAAAATTCATACTATTAGGGCATTAAAGTGGACCAAAACACAGGATTTTCACTAGCTCGGTTTTTGGTCCATCCCCCAGGGGCACCCCAGTTTTTGACGCCCCGCTGTGTGAAACCCTGGAAAAGCACCTGCTGTCAGCCCAGGCTGCGCCTGCAAGCACTCCTCTCGCAATTTCCATGCAGTAGATACAAAAGCCTGCCAGCGTTTGCAATAAAATTCCAATATTTATTGATCCATCCTTAACATTCAATGGAGGATCCTCTGTCTACGTGTTTCAGACTCGGCGGTCCTTAATCATGACATATGATATGTCATGATTAAGGATGATTAAGGATTAAGGACATATGTCATGATTAAGGACCCCCGAGTCTGAAATGCGTAGACAGAGGATCCTCCAGCCCATTTTTTATTGGGATCACCTGTACTTTGAATTTTAACGATGGATCAATAAAGATTGGAATTTTATTGCAAACACTGGCCGGCTTTTGTATCTACTGCATAAGATTTGCATCAATTAATGAATTATTTGCCTATTTTAAAGTGTTTCTATTGTTTTAACTGTTACAAACTGGTGGTTTGTTTACACAAAAGAACAATCCATACAAAGGGTTCAATGAATCTTCATTTTGCTCACATTTGTGTTTTATTCAGTTGCCCTTTGCATTTCCTGATAAACCCCAGGGATCTTTTTTCCTCCTGCTGACCTTGAACTCTGAATACCCTGACGAAGGTAGCAGAATGAGGCAAGTTCACTAGAGCTTATCAGGAAATGTAAAGCGCTGACAACAAGCATGAAGCAGCAGCAGAAAGCAGGATAATTTAACCCTCCAGGATGTTAAGACTACAGCGGGGCCCGGGGGCCGGATCTGGCCCTCTAAGCCTTTTTATGTGGCCTTCCGACAGGTGCAAGATGGCAGTGGTTGGGTGGCACCACTTGTAGTCGGCCCGGTCACTTCAAACCTTCTGACACTGGCAGCTTGTTTTCACGCCTGTGTGTGGCGCTGCCGAGTGATGCGCTGGTACGCTGTGCTCAGCAGTGGAGCACAGTACTGCCTATAATACTGCCTTGGGTTTGGTGCCTATAAAAGTGGCTGATGCCCTCCGCTTAAAGTGGACCATAACCCACCACGATCGGCCCGGGATGCCCGCTGTGTGAACCCCCAGGTCGCCCCATACACTTACCTTGCTTCCCAGTTCAACGGTGCATGCGCGGGCAGCAGCCGCATCCTCGCTATCCCTCTAGCAGGGCGCGTGCCCGCGTCAGGCATTTGTGAATGGCCGGCATGGGCACGCTCCCTGTTAGAGGGAAGCAAGGGATGTGGCAGCCAGCACGCTTGGAGCCGCTGGCCTTAGATGAAGGCGTAGGTGACGTGACGTCAGCGGCATGCGCCGTAGGACCGGGAGGAGGTGAGTTAACCCTTAAAAGTATGTGTATATAGTTTCGTTTATTTTTCGCACTATAAGTGGCACCCAGGGGTTAGAGGAGGAAAATAGGAAGAAAAAACCCAGGAAAACCGAAAGTGTCAGAACCCCCCCAAATCCCAAATCCCCCTATAACAGGTTGCCCTGTACCAACTGTAAGCAGCCTGATGTAGTGGCTAGAGGTCTTCACTACACTTTTTTACCCACTAACTAAAATACAACCAGGCCTAATAATTCATACTATTAGGGCATTAAAGTGGACCAAAACACAGGATTTTCACTAGCTCGGTTTTTGGTCCATCCCCCAGGGGCACCCCAGTTTTTGACGCCCCGCTGTGTGAAACCCTGGAAAAGCACCTGCTGTCTGCCCAGGCTGCGCCTGCAAGCACTCCTCTCGCAATTTCCATGCAGTAGATACAAAAGCCTGCCAGCGTTTGCAATAAAATTCCAATATTTATTGATCCATCGTTAACATTCAATCAAAGTACAGGTAATCCCAATAAAAAAAATGGGCTGGAGGATCCTCTGTCTACGCGTTTCAGACTCGGGGGTCTTTAATTATGACATATGATTAGGATCGGGCCCGGGACTGCAGGGTGGTCGTCTACTTTAATGGCACAGCAGACAATGCTGTATCTGCTGCAGGGGTTATTGCTAGCTCTTCCCACCCAGGTAGGATGGGAAAAAAATATTTTATGACTGACCTGGGCAAAACAATTCTGTGTCTGTTTTGGGCAAAATAAATTTGCATCTGCCCCGGGTCGGCATTAATTTTAACGTTTTGCTTGCTGAAAATGTTATGATGAGGCTTTGGATAACCCAAGATGCATTTTGAAGTTGGACATAGTCAGGAGCTTGCTAAGTGCGCTTCTCTAAACTGTTTGCTGAATATTTCATTTTTGTTGGCAATTGTGTGTTTTCACCCAATAGTAGCGCTGCTTGTATGTTGACGCCCCTTGAGTGCTTTCTTTCTTTTTATAAATAATTCTGTGGTTGTCCTGGGCAAAATAACTTTGTGTCTGCATCTGTCTTGGGCAAAATATTTCTGCCGCTGTCCTGGGCAAATTCATTCTGTTCCTATATAAGTATATATATATATATATATATATATATATATATATATATGTCATATATTTTACTACATTTGAATGGTCGTGTTTGTATTTGGTTTTGTGTTTGTTATTAACCGCAAGCAGAACGCTGATGTGTCCCTTGGTGAAAATCAGTTTGACACCTCTGGACTACAGGGTCAGTCGATTCCCTCTTCAAATCAAGAAACCCTGGAAACTCACCTAGCCAGCGATCCAACACTGGATGCACAGGCTGCGCGTGCATTCTCGTTACTTTTAGTTAGAGGTGCATCTGTAACATGTATTTTTGAATGGCTGGCACGAGCACGCCCCACGGTGTGAGCCGGCGGGGTGCTCGGCTGCATTAATGTAGACCAAAACCCACCCTGACCTCCATTAGACTCCAGATCAGGCTTACTCACTCCCCCCTGGGGCATCCAGATTTGGGATACCCTGGCTGTGTCAAACTCCCCAGGTCACCTGAAAACTCACCTTCGTTCCCAGTCCAATGGCGCGAGCAGCAGGGTGCGTGTCCGCCATTTGTGAATGGCCAGCATGGGTAATCTCCCTGTTAAAAGGTAGCGGGGGATGCAGCCACCAGTATGCTCGAGTATGCTTGCATTAGACGAGCTCCTGGACCTGAGCGCACTGATTGGACGAGGGGGCTGCGCATGGCCTGTAGGACCGGGAAAGGGTGAGTGAGATCGGGTGACCTGGGGGGTTTCCCACAGCGGGGCACCCAGCGGGGGGGGGGGGGGAGCAAATACCAAAACCCAGTATAGTCAAAATCCTGGGTTTTGGTCCACTTTAAGTTTTCTTGCCTCTCTGATGTCAGAGTGGCTAACAGAAGCTGAATGGAGCGGAGTGCTGCTAATTGAGGGGATGCACACAGCAGAGCATCCACAATCAGCATGCCCTGCCAGAGAGGCTTACATGGGAGATTTCATGACCTAGGAGCATAGGGTGAGTATTATTCAGTCTATTTTGACAAAAAATATTTATTCCCAATATAATAATATTCTTTGCCTCCTCTCATGATGGACCCTTTAATATTCTCTTGCAGGTTTGCTTTTGGCCGGGTTTACCTCCTGTATGTTCTGCTTGTACACCCTGATGACGTTTGTGATAAGAAACTCCAGCGCCACCTCCATCAACCTGGGCATGCTGACAGCTGACATTTACAGCGTCTTTTTCAGCATCTTTTTATTTGGATACAAGGTAAACACATGAAAACTAAAAGTGGGCACCTAGCAAATGTCCCTATATTTACATTAGGAAAAGCGTGTTACCTGTGTGGCCCTGTTTGCAGGCAGCAAGTGTAGAGTTACCTCAGATAACATGAATTGTTTGTTGAAAGCTCTGTTTATTACTCACAGATTGAATAGGTAAAACCCAATGATTTGCCCATGCACAGAGATTTGTCTGTACAGCCTGTGTGCAATCCAGAGGGTTAGAGGGGGGAGCTGAGCCTCAGACGGACTACACATAGCAGGTAGGGACAAGCTTTAGAGTAGACCAAAACCCAGGATTTTTACTATCTGTGAGGCTGTGTGAAACCCCCCAGATCGTCGATGCCAAGTCACCTCTTTCCGGTCCTGCGGCGCGCGGCCGCTTGTCCAGTCATCGCGCTCTGAGCCGCTGACGTTACATGGTTTAAAGCGGACCTTCACTCTGAATAAGAGTCTATCTTATATGTTTCCCACACCCTGTACATACAGATTGGCCACATTAAAAATCATCCTACCTGCATCTACTGCATGTTATGAGCCTTTAAACATCCAAGATGGCGGCTTATGGAAGCCGCTATCTTATCAGGCAGCCTGCAAACAGGAAGTGCTTCCCGACTGTGCTGCTCTGCATTCTGGGACTGCTGACCTTTACCTGACCCCAGCTCTGCTCTGTTTGAGCAAAGCACAGCTATAACCCGCTCCCCTGTACCTTATCCCACTCTCCTCTCCTCAGTAAGTGTGATGCTTCTGAGTCAAGATGGCGGCGCCCGTATCCTAAAGTCCTGGACAGAGTTGCAGCCCAGTGGGGGAAAGAATAATAAGTGACTAAAAACGTAAAATGCATTAATTTTAGATGCTGGGGAACCGTTTTTTAAGAGTTTGGGCTTTTCATTAAATCATGGTGAAGGTCCGGTTTAAGCCTTCGTCTAAGGTCAGTGACTCCAAGCTTGCTGGTGGCCACATCCCCCGCTACCCTCTAACAGGGAGCGTGTTCGTACCGGCCATTCACAAATGCCTGCTAGAGGGATAGGGGGAAGCGGCTTGCGCATGCACCGTTGGACCGGGAAACAAGGTAAGTGAACAGGGCAACCTGGAGGGTTCATCCAAAATCCCGTTTTTGGATGCCCCGGGGAAGGGAATCAATCGGCCATGGAATCTTATAGATTCCTGGGCGATCGGCATGAGTTTTGGTCCACTTTAAAAGCACAGACTATATAACAAGGACAAATTGAATAGCAAAATAAAACAGAATATAAAACAAATGTCATGGTAGGTCCATAATAGAAAACATTCTGATTTATTTAGCCAAGTATATAGTACATACAAAGATTTTGATGTCTAGGCAGCAGGATTACCCAGATTGGCACAGGTGGCTTATCCCCATGGCCTGCGTGTTCAGAGGAGGGACCCTATTAGTGATATGCACAGGACTAGTACCTTAAAACAGATGGAAACGCAAAAATGGGTCCACCTCTCTTCTGCTGGCCCCCCACCCCACCCAAGCAACCGAAGTCACCGCCAAAGCTACGTCCCACAGCACTTTTAAAAGAGCCAATCTCCAAAGTGCCTCTGTGACGAGGGTGCAGCCAGCTGGCTGCGTTCCTGGCACGCTGTTCGGCGCACCCCGCCATTCTGAAAGGCTGGACGCAGAGGAGCGCACACCCGCAGGGGAACTGGGGATGCGTCCGCCAGAGGAATCACGTTGTGGGACCTGCGGGGATCAGGAAAGATCACCAGAGCCCCGGGGAGTTTCTCACAGTGGGACATCCAGTGCAGGATGCCCCGAGGATAGGCTAGGCCGTGGGTAGGCAGTGCCTGAAATCTTTGAGATTCCAGGGCCTGGACACTTTAAAGAAAAGAAAATACTGTATCAGGGACTCCACCGTATTTTCTGCTCAGAGGCCTTCACCAGGGACGGACTGGGGCCAAAAATCAGCCTGGCGCAGGTATACGTGGGATCGGAGGAGGAGTAGATTGAGCGTCCCCAGGGTTCCACACAGCGTCTTATAGACTAATAGAGGAAAATGGTTGTTTCCCTTTAAAGAGAAAGTCTGCTTTTGATAGAATTTCTAAAGTGTGTGTTTTGTGTGTTAAATGATGTCCTCAAGGTGCTGAGCTGATCTAGTATTTGTAATTTTTTTCTTATGTTAGAAAATGTGTGTTTTATGGAGGCAGTTTTCACAATCTGCAATCTGTTGCTACTGTCAACTGTACACCAAGAAAAGAAAAGTGAGCTCTGTGCACACATAACACCACTGCTGGGCATGTGTAAGGGGTGAGTGAGCTCCCTCACCTCAGCAGCGGACATAGCAGCAGTGTTCTGTGTGTACAGGACTCACTTCCATCTTCTTGGGCCCTTATTTATGAAGGAATAGCGACAGGTAGCGACTGGTGAGCGACCGGTAATGACGGGCCCCACCACAATCACACATTTATCAAGCCAATCCTGCTTAGCGACTGAGATAGCGCCATATAGCGACTCATTCATCATTATTCCAGCCTCAGCCCACAGCGGCAGCGTCCGACCTTGAACAGTGACAGGTATGACCTCTCGCTACCTGGCGCTCTCCAATGCATTTCAATGGAACAATCTTTAAATATTAATAATTAATTGTTATTAATGTTTTTTTGTTTTTTTTAAATGTGAAAAATTCTGTTACCACTTCTGCCATTTTAGAAAATTTTTTTAAGGGAAAAAAAATTAAAAAAAAAATTGTACAGAATTGATATTACAGGTCTGATATTAATGTATATATATCATATTACTAAATTATTTAAAATACTTTTTTTTTTGGTTTCCAAAAATATGGTGGTTTGGGGGTTAAAAAACTACTTTTAACACATCGCCGCCAGCGCTCTGGGGTTTAAACATGCATTTCACAGCGCGAGAATTTTTTGAGCGTGATTTTTTGATGTATATGGTGGGAGCCGGTCGCTCTGACCAGTCGCTATCATGCGCACCCATACAGCGCGGAACCTGTCAAATAGCGACTCGTATTCAACATTACGCCACACCGACTGAGTCGCTGCCAACAACCGAACAACGGCCAAGCACAGCGACTACTAGCGGGCGCTGTGAACATACCGCTACAGTCGCTCAACCGTCGCTACATGTCGCTATTAATAAATCAGCCTCTTGGTGTACAGATATGGTGTACGTTGCCAATGCAACAGACTGCAGATAGGGAAAACTGCTTCCATAGAACACACCTTTTAACACAGGAAAAAATAAAGAAATACTAGATAAGGTCAGGACATCATTTTGGTAAAAAATATAAACACTTTTATAAAATTCCATAAAAAGTGTACTCTTTAAGTCTGCTTTAAAAATTAAATAGTAATAATAAATAATACAATGTTAAATACCTGTCAATGTCGTTTTCATTCCCCGCAGTTTTCAGGCCTGTACATCCTGTCATTTGTTATAATCATGGTGGGATTCAGCACCTACAGCGCCACAGTAACCTTTACTCCTTCACAAGAGAGGAGACATCTGGACAGTCACACCCCACTCTGAAGAAAGTTTCCTAATGCTCCCTGCTGGACCCTCATGACCCGAACTTATCTGACTAAGGATCGCATGATCATAAAAGGAACAAAACCCAGGATCTTCACTATACCCCCTGTGTGAAAATGACCTGTATCGTCGCAAAAACAAACCTTTACAGCAATCCCATGGCGCATATGTAGGCCGTCATTCAGTCAGCGGTTCAGGTTTCCATTGCTATGCTGGGTTGTCCCACAAAGAGTCTTAGGCCCTTATTTAAGAAGGAATAGCGTCAGGTAGCGCCTGGTTAATGAGAGGTAGCGACTGGTGAACGTCAGACACGGCACGCAATTCCACATTTATCAAGCAGAATCTGTTTAGCGACTGGGATAGCGCCATGTAGCATCTGATTCATCATTTTCAAAGCCTCTGCGAATAGCGCCAGCGTTCAGCCTTGCACAGCGCCAGATATGACCTCTCGCTACCTGTCGCTCCCCCATACATTTCAATGGACGAACCTTTTCTTCACTTTAAACAGGTTTTTTTTCCCCAAAAATCACAAATAATTCTGTGACCTCTTCTGGCATTGAAAAAGCTGTTTTTTCAAATTTTTTACATTTTTTAAATATTTCTTCAGAAATGACATTACAGGTCTGGCATTAAAGTGTTCATGTTACAATGTTGTTACAATGTAATTCCATATGTTTTCGCTTTGTTACTAGTTGATAGATGCTGAAAAACAGACTTTAAACACACAGCCTCCTGCGCTCTGGGCTTCAAACAAATATTTTTCAGCGCCAGAGATTTGGGAGGCTGTTTTTTTGCTGAATATGGTGTGAGTCGGTCGCTATGAGCAGTCGCTACCATGCGCTCCCATACAGCGCTTTACTGGTCAAATAGCGACTCCTCACAATGTATTCAACATTACTGAACAGCGACCGAGTCGCTATAAAGTAGCGACTCACGGCCGAGCACTGCGACTACTAGCGGGCGCTCTGAAAATGCCGCTACAGACGCTCATCTGTCGCTACCTGGCGCTAGTGATGAATCAGCCTGTTATAGCTTCCACTTTAAAGTATCTGTCATCTGACTGTCATTGTATTCACACCTATCTGCTTGTCCTGCATTGCCATTTAAAACACAGTTCATAGATTTCTATGGGCAGCGCAGGTAAAACCCTTGTATTGCACTTTATCTGTGTGCACATTGTAGTACAGGTCATACTCACCCAAGGCATCCGGTTGGTGGCTTCTGGTGCGGCCACTGATTGCGTCAGCCTCCCTGTCGCTGCTGGATTCCAGTCTCTGCCAACTCCCACCACGCTACGGAAGATGATGGTGCTTTAGAAATAATAATAATATTAAAAATAGTGCTGTACATTTTTTTTTTATCACAGTAATAGCCTTAATATTTCTGCTTTTATCTTATGCAAATGAAGCCCAACATCCTAGTATAATCTCATAAATGTGGCAACTTTATCAGAGAAGCATACTGAGGCCCTTATTTAATAAGGGATAGCGCCAGGTAGCGACTGGTGAGCGAACGGTAATGACGGGCCCCGCCACGAGAACGCCGGCTCCCCACCGCAATCACACATTTATCAAGCCGATTCTGCTTAGCGACTGAGATGGCGCAATATAGCGACTCATTCATCATTATTCCAGCCTCACCGCACAGCACCAGCTAGCGACCTTGAACAGCGCCAGGTATGACCTCTCGCTACCTGGCGCTCTCCAATGTATTTCAATGGAACAATCTTTAAATATTCATAATTAATTTTTATTGTTTTTTTTTTTTTTTTTTTTAATGTGAAAAATTCTGTGACCACTTCTGCCATTTTAGATAATTTTTTAAGGTAAAAAAAATTAAAAAAAATTTGTGCAGAATTGATATTACAGGTCTGAAATTAATGTATTCATATTACAAAATGTTTTTATAAACTTGTTTTTTTTGGTTTCCCAAAATATGGTTGCTTGGGGGTTAAAAAACTACTTTTAACCCATCGCCGCCAGCGCTCTGGGGTTTAAACATGCATTTCACAGCGCGAGAATTTTTTGAGCGTGATTTTTTTAATGAATATAGTGGGAGCCGGTCGCTAGGGCCAGTCGCTATCATGCGCTCCCATACATCGCGGAACCTGTCAAACAGCGACTCCTAACCCCGTATTCAACATTACGGCAAACCGACTGAGTCGCTATCAACTACTGAACAACGGCCAAGCACAGCGACTACTAGCGGGCGCTCTGAAAATGCCGCTACAGTCACTCAACTGTCGCTACCTGCCGCTATTAATGAATTGGCCTCCCCGTGTTTCTATTGTAACTGTTACAACCTATCTCCTATCCGTCTCTCAATGAGGGGGCGTGGCCTAATTGACTAAAATGTCCCTTTTTCCTACCCTGAAAAATTGGTAGGTATGCCCCCTCCCCATCATTTTCCTGTTTCTCTCTATCTTCTTTAGTCCTCCATGTTTCTTCTTTTCCCATGCTGTTTGGTAAATCAAAGAGTTTGATCATCATGGTTTGCTCGGCCTTGGTGTGTAAAAACAATGTTTGATTGAACAGTTTTGATACATAAAATGATTTATTCAAACATAAAAATCAGTATGAATAAGCAACGGGAATGATTATTAGGGTCTGACTGCAGCACTTTACACCCACCAAAGGAAAACATTCTTGGGGCCCACCAGGTGAAAGTATCCCGATCGGGGGTGCCCCGCTGTGTGAAACCCCCCAGAAAGCCCCCAAAACTCACCTCTCCCCGCTCCCACGTGGCCGCGCCGTCCAATCGGCGCCGACGTACAAGCTGATTGACAGCAACGTACAAGCAGCTTGCCCGTCGGCACCTCCCGCGCGTCACTCTTGACGTGTGCCGCCGCCGCCGAAAACAAGGTAAGGTGATTTGGGGTGTTTGGGGGGGTTTCACCCCGCGGGACATCCCGATTTCGGATGTCCCGCGGTGTGTGAGGTGATCGGCCCGGGAATCTTATAGATTCCCGGGCCGATCACCTCAGGGTGTTGGTCCACTTTAATCAGGTTGTAATCGTTTGCAATCTGATGTTTAGCGACTTAACAACAAATGTAGCTAAAGAAATAGCGAATAATTTAATGACCGTTTGCTAATAAGTCTCTGTACTTACAACCTCTGAAAGCCTGGTTCTCCTTATTTACACCATGTTCCCCTAGTGACATTGGTCACAGACAGTCACATACCTCCCGAGTGTCCCGGATTTGGATGGACTGTCCCTCTTTTGAGTCCATGTCCCCCTGCGCCTCGTTGTTCTCAGTTGTCCATCTTTGAGGTGTAACTTGCAGATCTGCATAAATAAATGTTTCATTTTCCTATTCAAAGTGTTTATATTGTTGTAACTTGTTACAATATAGCTTCTATACAGCAATTAATTAGGGGGCGTGGCTTAATTTAACAATTGTCCCTCTTTCCCACCCTGAAAATTTGGAAGGTATGTAGTCATGTGGCCAGGGGTCCCCTTCCAGGACTCCGTCAGCCAAAGGAAATCTAGACCATGTGACCACCACCAGCTAATCACAGTGCCTGGAGAACTGAAATGTGGGGTTGTATGCGTGGGGGGTATGTGACCAGAATGCCTCTACGCACCCTTACCAACATCTTAGTAGTTTAAAATAAGTGTTGCTACACTTTAACCCCCAAAACAGGGGGATCAGGAAGGAAGGGTGGCAGGTTACATTACATTAGCCTCTTTTAAAGTGGAACAAACCCCAGCAGGGACTAAAAAATTCCAGAGCTACCCACTGCCCCCCCCCACGGTCTCCCATATTGGGGTGCCCCAATGTGTGATACCCCCCTGGGTCGCCGGTATTCAATAACCTTCCCCTGATCCAATGGCACATACATGGACTATGGTCCAATGAGAGCGCAAGCTGGCACATTACCTGCTTCCCCTTCTGTGTCCACGCTGCTATCGCAGCTGAGTGGGCATCTCAATTTGGGATGCCACTGTGCGTGAAGTCCCCTAGGATTGACCATTTATTGCCCTTGATCCACGCTCCCATAGTGCATGTGCAGGCTCTTCAAGATTGCCAGGACGCCTCCCTCCGGCCGCTGGCACATGTGGCTGGCAGGGGTGCATGCATTAGATGAAGGCATGCTGGGGCTGATGCTGGAGGCATGTGCATGCACCATGGGATGCTGCCATCTAGTGCCCTTTCTGCTAACTGTACTGCCTTACTAACTTACTAACAAATGCTTCCTACTTTTACTAACATATACTTTGTCACTAGCTGGCTGACATTGCTGAGAAATGGATCCATTAGCACATGATTAACTTGGAGGGCACTGTGTGGATTGAGTTGTTGATTGTTATCAATAGTGAATAGTGGGCTGATCACTATAAACAGAAAGCAATGTGCTGGGCCGGTCACACCTATGTGTTCTGGCCCCTGCCAGATACTGACCATTATAATTACTGGCCCTGCATTCAGCATTCTGGGTGTGGTGCGCCCACAACCCATGCTGTGTAGGTAAAGCAATATCCACAGACCTAGGCCCTTATTTAACAAGGGATAGCGCCAGGTAGCGAATGGTGAGCAAACGGTAATGACGCTCACCGCCACGAGAACGCCGGCTCCCCTCCGCAATCACACATTTATCAAGCCGATCCTGCTTAGCGACTGACAGAGCGCCAGATAGCGAATCATTCATCATTATTCCAGCCTCACCCCACAGCGCCAGCGAGCGACCTTGAACAGCGACAGGTATGACCTCTCGCTACCTGGCGCTCTCCAATGCATTTCAATGGAGCAATCTTTAAATATTAATAATTAATTGCTATTAATTTTTTTTTTTTTTTTTAAATGTCAAAAATTCTGTGAGCACTTCTGCAATGTTAGATAATTTTTTTAAGGTAAAAAAAAAAATAAATAAATAAATTGTGCAGAATTGATATTACAGGTCTGATATTAATGTATTCATATTACTAAATGTTTTGAAAAACATGTTTTGTTTTTTTTCAAAAAATATGGTTGTTTGGGGGTTAAAAAACTACTTTTAACCCATCGCCGCCAGCGCTCTGGGGTTTAAACAAGCATTTCACAGCGCGAGAATTTTTTGAGCGTGATTTGATAATGAATATGCTGGGAGCCGTTCGCTATGGCCATTCGCTGTCATGCGCTCCCATACAGCGCGGAACCTGTCAAACAGCGACTCCTAACCCCGTATTCAACATTACCGCACACCGACTGAGTCGCTGTCAACAGCCGAACAACGGCCAAGCACAGCGAATACTAGCATGCGCTGTGAAAATAACGCTACTGGCGCTCATCTGTCGCTACCTGGCGCTATTAATGATTCGGCCTCCCCGTCACTAGCTGGCTGACATTGCTGAGAAATGGAGCCATTAGCACATGATTAACTTGGAGGGCACTGTGTGGATTGAGTTGTTGATTGTTATCAATAGTGAATAGTGGGCTGATCACTATAAACAGAAAGCAATGTGCTGGGCTGGTCACACCTAAGTGTTTTGGTCCCTGCCAGATACTGACCATTATAATTACTGGCCCTGTGTGTGGTGCGCCCACAACCCATGCTGTGTAGGTAAAGCAATATCCACAGACCTAGACCATAGGCCCACATGTTCAATTACTGTTACTAACAAGTGTCAGGAAAAAAAAACATCTGTATTTCTTTGTGTTTTTGTGTATACGGGAGTTGTTCATTTCCTTGTGGAGAGCTTCTCCATTGCACGTGGAGCGCCTCTGTACACATTTATTGAGGACCCCATGGCGGGTGTTCACTAAGAGGCTGATTTATTAACAGCGACATGTAGCGACAGTTGAGCGACTGTAGCGGTATTTTCACAGCACCCGCTAGTAGTCGCTGTGCTTGGCCGTTGTTCGGTTGTTGACAGCGACTCAGTCGGTGTGGCGTAATGTTGAATACAAGGTGATGAGTCGCTATTTGACAGGTTCCGCGATGTATGGGAGCGCATGATAGCGACTGGTCAGAGCGACCGGCTTCCACCATATTCATCAAGAAATCACGCTCAAAAAATTCTCACGCTGTGAAATGCATGTTTAAACCCCAGAGCGCTGGAGGCGATGTGTTAAAAGTAGTTTTTTAACCCCCAAACCACCATATTTTTGGAAACTAAAAAAAAAAAGTATTTTAAATAATTTAGTAATATGAATACATTAATATCAGACCTGTAATATCAATTCTGTACAATTTTTTTCCCCTTAAAAAAAATTATCTAAAATGGCAGAAGTGGTCACAGAATTTTTCACATTAAAAAAAAAAAAAAAAATAATAACAATTAATTATGAATATTTAAAGATTGTTCCATTGAAATGCATTGGAGCGCGCCAGGTAGCGAGAGGTCATACCTGTCGCTGTTCAAGGTCGGACGCTGGCGCTGTGGGCTGAGGCTGGAATAATGATGAATGAGTCGCTATATGGCGCTATCTCAGTCGCTAAGCAGGATTGGCTTGATAAATGTGTGATTGTGGTGGGGAGCCGGCGTTCTCGTGGCGGGGCCCGTCATTACCGGCCGCTCACCAGTCGCTACCTGTCGCTATTCCTTCATAAATAAGGGCCTAAGTGCTTTATTCATGAAGGGATAGCGACAGGTAGCGCCATGTAAGCGAGAGGTAGCGACAGGTGAACGCCGGGCACGGCACGCAATTCCACATTTATGAAGCCGATTATGGTGAGCGACTGGAACAACGCCATGTAGCGTAAGATTCATCATTACCCAAGGCTCAGCGCCGGAGTTCAGCCTTGCAGAGCGCCACATCTTACCTGTCGCTACCTGTCGCTCTCCCATACATTTCGATGGACAATACTTTTCTTCACTTTAAACAGGTTTTTTTTTTATTTTAAATTATCAAATAATTGTGTGACCTCTCCTGGCCTTTATAATATTTTTATGCAGAATTGTCATTACAGGTCTGGTATTGTATTGTATTGTATTGTATTGTAAGTGTTCATGTTACAATGTAATAACAATGTAATTCCATAGGTTTTTGCTTTGTTACTAGTGGATACATGTTCAAAAACAGACTTTAATCACACAGCCTCTGGCGCTCTGGGCTACAACCACCCAATTTTGAGTGCTGGCGCTGTGTGAGGCTGTTTTTTTGATGAATATGGTGTTGCGTCGGTCGCACTGAGCTGGCGCTACCATTCGCTCCCATACAGCGCTGTACTGGTGTTAGAGCGAATCACACAATATATTCATCAATGCCGGCCAGCGACTGAGATGCTCTGAAACAGCGAACCATGGCCGAGCACAGCGATTACTAGCGCTCGCTCTCAATGCCTCGCTACAGACGCTCATCTGCCGGTGCCTGGCGTTAGTAATGAATCAGCCTGTAATTAGTGAAACAAATGTCTCTACACCTCACATAGAGAACAGATGCAGAGGCTCACAAATAATATATTTACATCTGTTTGTGTGTTTAGAAGGTTAGGCTCTTATTTAACAAGGAATAGCGCCAGGTAGCGACTGGTGAGCGACCGGTAATGACGGGCACCGCCACGAGAACGCCGGCTCCCCACCACAATCACACATTTATCAAGCCAATCCTGCTTAGCGACTGAGATAGCGCCATATAGCGACTCATTCATCATTATTCCAGCCTCAGCCCACAGCGCCAGCGTCCGACCTTGAACAGCGACAGGTATGGCCTCTCGCTACCTGGCGCGCTCCAGTGCATTTCAATGGAACAATCTTTAAATATTAATAATTAATTGTTATTAATGTTTTGTTTTTTTTTTGTTTTTTTTTAAATGTGAAAAATTCTGTGACCACTTCTGCCATGTTAGATAATTTTTTTAAGGTAAAAAGAAAAAAAAAAAATTGTGCAGAATTGATATTACAGGTCTGATATTAATGTATTCATATTACAAAATGTAATTAAAAACTTGTTTTTTTTGGTTTCCAAAAATATGGTTGTTTGGGGGTTAAAAAACTACTTTTAACCCATCGCAGCCAGCGCTCTGGGGTTTAAACATGCATTTCACAGCGCGAGAATTTTTTGAGCGTGATTTTTTGATGAATATGGTGGGAGCCGGTCGCTATGGCCAGTCGCTATCATGCGCTCCCATAAAGCGCGGAACCTGTCAAATAGCGACTCCTCACCCCGTATTCAACATTACTGCACGCCGACTGAATCGCTGTCAACAACCGAACAACGGCCAAGCACAGCGACTACTAGCGGGCGCTGTGAAAATACTGCTACAGTCGCTCAACTGTCGCTACCTGCCGCTATTAATGAATCGGCCTCTTAGACTTTCCAAACCTCTAATAATGCTCTTCCAAAGCTCTTCCAAGGCTCTTCATAGAAGTGGAGAAGAGGTATTAATGTCACAAAAGCCTTTACTTCCTCTCCCCCTACAGCAAGCCCTCGTACTTACCTTTTCCGCTTTCAAAGCTGCCTGTTATTCTGCTATGCCATGTGACTGCGTGCGACCAATCAGGATTATCAGGTGGGCCTGCATGTGCCCCCTCCTCGGTGATTCTGAATGGCTGAATGGAAATACAGAAGGATAAATACGGGGTGCGCAGTTTGGGGATTGTGGTTGGAGGAGATGAAAAAGAGCCTCTTGATTTGGAATACCCTCATGCTGAAGGAAGGGGGAGAGTAAAGACACATACAACTTTAATTGCTCTTTAAAGTGGAACAAAACCCAAAGTGGCCAGCCTCAAACTCTAAAAAACTCCAGGGCTGGAGACTGGCCCCTCCCCATTAGACGCAAGCCCGCGCATGTGCCTTTGGATTGGTGGTCGGGTACATTTTACTGGGGATCTGGAGTGTTCCACACTACATGTAAGATAGTAAAACTACATGTAGGATAGTAAAAATGTGGGGTTTTGTTCCACTTCAAGGAATAACCCTCCGTAATGTGTGACTATATATTCCAGTTGTATGTTATGATTGAACAAGGATCTAAGGGGGGTAATTAAGAAAAATGCGGAGAGCTTATTTACCTCATTGGAGCCTCTCTGCTTCAGTTGACAGGTATGCAATACTATCTAAACATATTTTCCCCTCCTCTATTCATCACTATTCCATAAAGAACTTCTCCACCTAAACGCACAATAAAGTGGAATAAACACCCCCCTACTTTCCCAATAAAAACCAAAAAATATCTATAGGGCGCAGAAAGCTCCCTGTATTCAGCCGAGCGGATTATGAGGTTAATGAAAAATTCACAATTGTTTTAAAGCTTTACTGCGTGAAATGGCGCTGCAAGTAAACAATATAACTAAGGGCCTTATTCATGAAGGGATAGCGCCAGGTAGTGCCTATACAGCGGCAGGTAGCGTCAGGTGAATGCCGGACACAGCACGCAATTACACATTTATGAAGCCAAATCTGGTGAGCGACTAGAACAACGCCATGTAGCGTCCGATTCATCATTATTCCAGGCTCAGCCTACAGCGCCGGCGTTCAGCCTTGCAGAGTGTCACGTTTTAACTCTCGCTACCTGGCGCTCTCCCATACATTTCTATGGATGATCCTTAAATCCCTTTCCTGATCCCAATTTTTTTTTTCCCTAAAAAAACCACAAACCTTCTGACATGTATTCTGGCCAAGAAAATGACATTTTTGATGACTTCTTTGATTAATAATATTTTTATGCAGAATTGTCCTTACATGTCTGGTATTAAAGTGTTCATGTTACAATGTAATAACAATGTCATTCCATATGTTTTCGCTTTGTTACTAGTGGATACGTGTTCAAAATCAGACTTTAAAGTGGACCGACACCCAGGGGGGATCGGCCCGGGAATCTATAAGATCCCTCCCCGCGGGGCATCCGAAATTGGGATGTCCCGCGGGGAGGAACCCCCCAGGAGGCCCACAAACCTTACCTCAGCCCTGTTCCATCGGCGCATGCGCGAGCCGTGGCCGCGTCTCATGCTTCCCTCTAGCAGGGCGCGCACCCGCACCGGCCGTTTGTGAATGGTGCGCTCCCTGTTAGAGGGAAGCGCGAGACGCGGCCTCCAGTGCTCAGAGCCGCTGAGCTGCTATGCGTGTCCAAGCGGCCTTGGACGTGCATAGCACAGCGGCTCTGAGCGCTGTGATTGGCTGGAGCGGTCACGTGGGAGCGTGGTGAGGTGAGTGTTTCTGGGCTTTCGGGGGGGGGGTTTCAGACAGCGGGGCACCCCCAATCGGGGTGCCCCACCGAAATGGACCAAAACCCAGGATAGTCAAAATCCTGGGTGTTGGTCCACTTTAATGAAACAGCCTCTGATGCTGTGGGCTACAACTACACGATTTTGAGCGCCGGAACTGTTTGAGGCTGATTTTTTGATGAATGTGTTGTGAGTCAGTCGCACTGAGCTGGCGCTACCATTCTCTCCAATACAGCGTAGTACAGCGAATCACATAACGTATTCAACAATGCCGGCCAGCGACTAAGGCGCTCTGAAACAAAGATCCATGGCCGAGCACAGCGACTACTAGCGGGCGCTCTGAAATCCGCTCTACAGACGCTCATCTGTCGCTACCTGGCGTTAGTAATGAATCAGCCTGTAACATGATTCCGTGGATCTGAACTGCTCCAGGAACTCCCAGCCATCCACTCCTCGCCTACCCTCCCAGGACCATTTATCCACCCCTTGCAGTGGCAGCTCTTTTCACCCCACCTCACCCACCCTCCTGTGCCACTCACCCACCTCCCGGCACATTGCCACTCATCATCCCCTCCTAGTCGCACTCACCTACCCTCCTGTGCCACTCACCCACCTCCCTGCACATTGCCACTCCTCATCCCCTCCTAGTCGCACTCACCCACCCTCCTGTGCCACTCACCCACCTCCCTGCACATTGCCACTCATCATCCCCTCCTAGTCGCCCTCACCCACCCTCCTGTGCCACTCACCCACCTCCCTGCACATTGCCACTCATCATCCCCTCCTAGTCGCCCTCACCCACCCTCCTGTGCCACTCACCCACCTCCCGGCACATTGCCACTCATCATCCCCTCCTAGTCGCCCTCACCCACCCTCCTGTGCCACTCACCCACCTCCCTGCACATTGCCACTCATCATCCCCTCCTAGTCGCCCTCACCCACCTCCCTGCACATTGCCACTCATCATCCCCTCCTAGTCGCCCTCACCCACCCTCCTGTGCCACTCACCCACCTCCCTGCACATTGCCACTCATCATCCCCTCCTAGTCGCCCTCACCCACCCTCCTGTGCCACTCACCCACCTCCCGGCACATTGCCACTCATCATCCCCTCCTAGTCGCCCTCACCCACCCTCCTGTGCCACTCACCCACCTCCCTGCACATTGCCACTCATCATCCCCTCCTAGTCGCCCTCACCCACCTCCCTGCACATTGCCACTCATCATCCCCTCCTAGTCGCACTCACCCACCTCCCTGCACATTGCCACTCATCATCCCCTCCTAGTCGCACTCACCCACCTCCCTGCACATTGCCACTCATCATCCCCTCCTAGTCGCCCTCACCCACCTCCCTGCACATTGCCACTCATCATCCCCTCCTAGTCGCCCTCACCCACCTCCTGTGCCGCTCACCCACCTCCCTGCACATTGCCACTCGTCATCCCCTCCTAGTCGCCCTCACCCACCTCCCTGCACATTGCCACTCATCATCCCCTCCTAGTCGCACTCACCCACCTCCCTGCACATTGCCACTCATCATCCCCTCCTAGTCGCACTCACCCACCTCCTGTGCCGCTCACCCACCTCCCTGCACATTGCCACTCGTCATCCCCTCCTAGTCGCCCTCACCCACCTCCTGTGCCGCTCACCCACCTCCCTGCACATTGCCACTCGTCATCCCCTCCTAGTCGCCCTCACCCACCCTCCTGTGCCGCTCACCCACCTCCCTACACATTGCCACTCATCATCCCCTCCTAGTCGCCCTCACCCACCCGTCTAGTGCCACTTATCCCCCCCCTCCCATATTGACTCCTCCAGCCACTCCACTCATCCACCACCCATTCCATGCATACTCTAACCCCCCCTCTCACGACTACCAAGCCCTGAATTTACAACATACCTCTCAGAGCTTCATCCCACAGGGGACCCAGAAATGACCGCACACACATGCAGAATCCACATCCCCCAACAGAAGGACCCCCGCAGGGGGGTGCCCAGGCCATATGGGACCCAACAATTTCAGATGCCAGCCCTGCATGTGTATGCATTGAAACTAAATCCTTCATTGGTAAATAGGCATTAAACCTTCATATTTGTGATCATATTTGGTTAGAAGTGTTCGGTAACTAAAAGTTTTATTTTGTGTGCAAAAGTCATTTAACAACCCCAGATACAGATCACAGAAAATTAACTGAAAACATAAATATAAAATATTCAGTTTTACAAGCTATATATATATATATATATATATATATATATACAGGGATCCTTATTTATGAAGCTCAGCATCACACACCGCTACTTTTTTGCCTCAGTGTCACTCAGCATGCGAAGATCCCAAAAACTTGCTGCGCTGATGCGCCCACCATCCAGCATCGTATTAAAGCAGAGCCAGTGGAAAGTAATCGCTGTAGGTCAAGATCCCATAGAGCACAATGGGCAGAACTGGATTGAAGTGTTTTATGCCTATAATTATTATTACACACATTTTTTAGTACATAAATTGCATTGTGACTTGTCAATAATGGAAACACAGGCCCTAGATGTTGCCAAATGACTTTTTTTGTCATAGAAAAATCTATTTTTGTGGCTTTTTTTGTTGCAAATGTGTAATTTGGACAACAACTAAAACGCAGCCTAAACACACTGCTCCTTTTGTCCCCAGCAGTGATATCTTCTAACTGTAAAGATGAAACGCTGACCAGCGCCAATCTTTTGAAGGAGCAAAAAATTAATAAATACACTGTACAGTGCCAAAAAGATAGCGGTACAAAGTGGTGCAGGGATAATTGGCAGTCGGGTCTAACAGGCGCTGACACAGGCCGCCCAATACCTAGGCCATTATTTAAGAAGGGATAGCGTCAGGTAGTGGCTGGTTAATGAGAGGTAGCGACTGATAGCGACTGGTCAACGCCGGACACAGCACGCAATTACACATTTATGAAGCAGAATCTTTTGAGCGACTGGAATAGCGCCATGTAGCATCTGATTCATCATTTTTACAGCCTCAGCGAACAGCGCCAGCGTTCAGCCTTGCACAGCGCCAGGTATGACCTCTCGCTACCTGGCGCTCTCCCATACATTTCAATGGACGATTCTTTTCTTCTCTTTAAACGGGTTTTTTTTTTCCAAAAAATCACAAATAATTCTGTGACCTCTTCTGGCATTGAAATAGCAGTTTTTTCATAATTTTTTCCATTTTTTAAATATTTCCTCAAAAATGACATTACAGGTCTGGCATTAAAGTGTTCATGTTACAATGTTGTTACAATGTAATTCCATATGTTTTCGCTTTGTTACTAGTGGAAAGATGCTGGAAAACAGACTTTAAACACACCGCCTCCTGCGCTCTGGGCTTCAAACAAGCATTTTTCAGCGCCAGAGATTTTTGCAGCTGTTTTTTTGCTGAATATGGTGTGAGTCGGTCGCTATGAGCAGTCGCTACCATGCGCTCCCATACAGCGCTGTACTGGTCAAATAGCGACTCCTCACAATGTATTCAACACTACTGAACAGCGACTGAGTCGCTATAAAGTAGCGACTCACGGCCGAGCACTGCGACTACTAGCGGGCGCTCTGAAAATGCCTGCTACAGACGCTCATCTGTCGCTACCTGCCGCTAATGATGAATCAGCCTGCCCGTGCGACAAGCAAAGCAAATGAGTTAGCATTTGGCGCTGTGACTTTTAGCGCCATTGTAGTCCACAGTGCAGTTCCAGATATATATATATATATATATATATATATATATATATATATATTCCTTTATTGGTATATAGCCATTATTTCGAGAGGAATTCTCTATATAATTTTGGGGCAGAGTTTAATTAACACTCTAGTGTTTTTATTTTAACTAAAGAGGGTTAGTTTGTTAAAACAATAAATATATACATTTTATAATCATGTATGGCTTATTAATTGTATAATTAAGGTGTTATATTTGCTTTTTGTCCTTAACACTGTGTATATTGCTATAAGTTGTATTTTTTCCACAGATGTCAGTAAACAACTTATTTCCATTCCAGGTCACTAAAAAGAAAACTAAAACATGTTTCATTAAAAAGATTAAAAAAGGAAAGCAAACTAAAAAAAAAAAAAAAATATTCTGCCTTGAAGGCATAGATGTTATTTGAAAGTTCAGGGTTGTAGCTAGGGGGGAGCAGGTGGGGCACTTGTGGGGGCAGCAGATCAGTGGGGGGCCTGAGAACAGGTGGGGGGGTATTTTGAACCTTTAAAAGAGTGAAAGTGCCCCCTCTGCTTAAATTGGCGTTTCAGGGTACACACCCGCAGCTGCCGCCCTGTATGACTATGTAGACAATGTGAAGACAGAGGAATCCACGTTGTTTTGTGTCAGTAAATTCAAATGTTAATGATGATGATGTCACATTTACATGATCACAAAGCTTTCAGGGCAGTATGCTGATGAGGTCATGCCTCAGCCTTCGGTTGTGCTCCACATAAGAGGCCATCATCAGTAGTAGGAACTTTCACTGCTCAAGTAGAGGTCGAGTCTTGCTGATTCTTCATCCTGATCATCTCCAGTACCTGAGGCTGCGGGATGGCTGATGCTGCGCAACCCTTACTCGGCCACCGGAAGCCTCTAGACAGTAAGCAGCCAGGGTATAGGCATGTCTGGAGAAAGATCTTCTCATGGTAAGCTGATATTATCTGGGATATTTATTGAATGTGGAGAACATGTTTGTCAGATGCAGGGAGCCCTCCACAATTAGATGTAATGAGATAGACTCAAGCTATGCAGTTGACCTAAATCTTTTTTTTTTTTTTTTTTAAGTTTTTATTTGCATGAAACGTAAATACATGACATACAATAACATAAGCATTACAGCAACACGACGCCACAGGCGCCTATAGCAATCAGGCCTACTTACACAATAGACGTCCATTCACACTACACTACGACATTCACTCCGGACTCAAGCCTTACAAGATAGGGAACCCTACTGGGGAGACCCAGATGAGCAAAAAATTAGTTATTAAAGACGCCTCCGGGTATTCATTCTCCTACATAGAGGCTAACGCTCCACCTCCCTCCACCTCTCCCCCGGGTCGGATGCCGGTCCACAATCCTATTCCTCTCAGTTGACCTAAATCTTACATAAAAATGTGACCTAACGTTGGTGACACACCTATAAATATCTGTTCAGTCCTATACAAATGGTGTTGTACAAGAGCCCTCTATAGCTTAATGTTTGAATAGATCGATAGATTTCGGATTTTTCTTATACTATAACATTTTGGGTGAATTCTTAGACCCTATAAAGCAACAATGCCTGACCCCCCACCACCGTAACCTACATGGGCATGTGGCCCCAAGGCAACCAGACTTCCCTCAATATTCAGACCATATAGGAAACTGAAGTTCAGACTAATGGCTCAGCCATCACATTATAGGTTAGGGGGCTTTATCGATTCGAATAGGGGGGAAATATAGGCTGTACAGTTTGTCCGGCCCCATAAGTTACTGCCTATGTCATGCCTGTGCCCCTATGTTTAACTGGGCCTTAAGGTAACAAGGGCCCTTATTTAACAAGGGATAGCGCCAGGTAGCGAATGGTGAGCGAACGGTAATGACGGTCACCGCCACGAGTACGCCGGCTCCCCTCCGCAATCACACATTTATCAAGCCGATCCTGCTTAGCAACTGACAGAGCGCCAGATAGCCACTCATTCATCATTATTCCAGCCTCAGCCTCAGGTATGACCTATCGCTACCTGGCGCTCTCCAATACATTTCAATGGAACAATCTTTAAATATTCTTAATTAATTGCTATTAATTTTTTTTTTTTTTTTAAATGTCAAAAATTCTGTGACCACCTCTGCCATGTTAGATATTTTTTTTAAGGTAAAAAAATAAATTTGTGCAGAATTGATATTACAGGTCTGATATTAATGTATTCATATTACAAAATGTTTTGAAAAACATGTTTTTTTTTTTCAAAAAATATAGTTGTTTGGGGGTTAAAAAACTACTTTTAACCCATCGCCGCCAGCGCTCTGGGGTTTAAACAAGCATTTCACAGCGCGAGAATTTTTTGAGTGTGATTTGTTAATGAATATGCTGGGAGCCGTTCGCTATGGCCATTCGCTGTCATGCGCTCCCATACAGCGTGGAACCTGTCAAACAGCGACTCCTAACCCCGTATTCAACATTACCGCACACCGACTGAGTCGCTGTCAACAGCCGAACAACGGCCAAGCACTGCGAATACTAGCGTGCGCTGTGAAAATAACGCTACTGTCGCTCATCTGTCGCTACCTGCCGCTATTAATGAATCGGCCTCCCCGACCCTATAATGCAACAATGCCTGACCCCCCACCACCATAACCTATATGGGCATCTGGCCCCAAGGCAACCAGACTTCCCTCAATATTCAGACCATATAGGAAAGTGAAGTTCAGACTAATGGCTCAGCCATCACATTATAGGTTAGGGGGCTTTATCGATTCGATTAGGGGGGAAATATAGGCTGTACAGTTTGTCCGCCCCCATAAGTTACTGCCTATGTCATGCCTGTGCCCCTATGTTTAACTGGGCCTTAAGGTAACAAAGTTTGCTCCAGCATTCAGATTATATAGAAAAACTGCAATTCAAAGGGACCTAGCCATCAAATTATAGGCAGCCCAGACACTATATAGGTAGGCTGTAAACAGACGGGGAGGCCGATTCATTAATAGCGGCAGGTAGCGACAGTTGAGCGACTGTAGCAGCATTTTCAGAGCGCCCGCTAGTAGTCGCTGTGCTTGGCCATTGTTCGGTAGTTGATAGCAACTCAGTCGGTTTGCCGTAATGTTGAATATTGGGTGAGGAGTCGCTATTTGACAGGTTCCGCGCTGTATGGGAGAGCATAATAGCGACTGGTCAGAGCAACCGGCTCCCACCATATTCATTAACAAATCACACTCAAAAAATTCTCGCGCAGTGAAATGCATGTTTAAACCCCAGAGCGCTGGCGGCGATGGGTTAAAAGTAGTTTTTTAACCCCCAAACCACCATAATTTTGGAAACCAAAAAAAAACAAGTTTTTAAAATAATTTTGTAATATGAATACACTAATATCAGACCTGTAATATCAATTCTGTACATTTTTTTAAATTTTTTTTTACCTTAAAAAAATTATCTAAAATGGCAGAAGTGGTCACAGAATTTTTCACATTTAAAAAAAAAAAAATAATAATAATAACAATTAATTATTAATATTTAAAGATTGTTCCATTGAAATGCATTGGAGAGCGCCAGGTAGCGAGAGGTCATACCTGTCGCTGTTCAAGGTCGGACGCTGGCGCTGTGGGCTGAGGCTGGAATAAAGATGAATGAGTCGCTATATGGCGCTATCTCAGTCGCTAAGCAGGATCGGCTTGATAAATGTGTGATTGTGGTGGGGAGCCGGCGTTCTCGTGGCGGGGCTCGTCATTACCGGCCGCTCACCAGTCGCTACCTGTCGCTATCCCTTGTTAAATAAGGGCCCTAGTCCATCCAAATGTGGAGGGTCCGTATAGAGCCATAGAGAGAAATGGTACGAATCTGCAGAGGGATGGAGGGGACGTATAAAAGAAGACAGGTCAAAAAAGGAGGAGGAGGGAAATTAAAAATGAGAGTGAGATGGATGGAATGTGGAAAGTAGATGAAAAAACAGTTATATGGTAATTGATGGAGAGATAATGTAAAAGAGAGAAAAGCAGATTTAGAGAATAAGCAATTGTTATTGTCCGTTTTTTTTGTCCAATCTGATGTAGACCATTCATATTATTGTACATTATACAGATCTTTTTGGAACAGAGCATTGGCAAAGCTAAATGGAAGTGGCCGTATTCCCTGGCATCCCTGTAGTCTGTGGTGCACTCCTGTACAGCCTATACGAATGGCTGGGGCAGGAGCGCGCCTCAGCTGCAACTTGCCGGTGATGTGGCATAGGAGAGGTAGAAAGGTGAGTATTTGCAGGGCAATCCTGGGGGGGGGGGTTCACACATTCGGGCATTACCACATTGGGATGCCCCAGGGGTACTTAATCGGCAGGCTCCTGCAGTCTGTTAAACTCCTGGACTGGCCACAAGGAGGTTGGTCCTCTTTAAGAGAACAACGGAGCCTAATGACCCGCTGTGTTAAGCCCCTGCGATCACCCAGTATCCCCAAATAACCAGTCATCCCACTGTGCATGCGCGAACCTTTGCCCACTTCTATCTAAAATTAGTCTTTCCCCCATTGGGCTGCAACTCTGTTCAGGGCTCAAGGGTACGGGTGCCGCCATCTTGCCTCAGAAGCATTACATGCCATGGAGATGAGTTCTGCACAGACGGAGCAGAGCTGGGGTCAGGAAAAGGACAGCAATCCTATAATACAGAGCTGCAGTGTCACAGGATACTTCCTGTCTGCAGGCAACCTGAGACTCCATGGGCAGCCACCTTGGCTTAGAAAATGCACTATGTGCAGGTAGGATGATTTTTAATGTGGTACAATCTGTATGTACAGGGCGGGTGAAACATACAAGATAGGCCCATGGTTTTTTGTTTCAGAGCTCCTCAGTCGCTGGCCGACATTGATGAATATGATGTGTGAGTAGCAGTACTATGCTGTATGGGAGCGAATGGTAGCATCAGCTCAGTGCGACTGACTCACACCACATTCATCAAATATTCAGGGTGAAGGACCAGTTTAATCATTTGAACAACAACAATAAAAAAATTAATTTTCTTTTTTAAAACTTCACAGTTTTCTGAAAGTTGCTGTCTCCTCTCTTGCAGGCACTTTGTGAAGATTTCTCTCTTGGGTCAGGTTGTGTCTTTGTGCATTTGTGGCATTTCTGTGAGCAGCCAGCTCCTTGTATCGTATTATGGGGTGGATGCGCCGATGCTGCAGAACTTCCTGTCTTTCCTCAGCCTTGCGCTTGTCTACACGGTGTGGCTGGCCCTCAGACCAGGTATGTACTGTGCCTCTGGTATTGCTATAAATAGTAGCTCATATTTTGGAGATGATGTAAAATATTTTTATTTACTCTATATGATCAGTGTTTGCACGCCTGAACACCACACTGGGGAAAAAGAACCTTGTGTGTGCGTAAGGGTTTTTCCTCTGATCTCTATGGCCTGCACTGGTGCTCCATACAGCATTGGTGACTTTAGGGTCTCCTCTTCTTGCCCCCTTGCTTTAGAGGATGCGATGTGTTAAAAATAAAAAAAATACCTAACACTTTCCCGAGATCCGGGGGCTGCACTGTACAAGGTCCTCCACTGTCTGCACCTTCAAGAGGCTGGATCTCCTAAAGCAGAGACATGATGAGTTCATTTTTAATTCCACACTGACGCTGCAGTAATGACGAGCCCCGCCACGAGAACGCCGGCTCCCCACCACAATCACACATTTATCAAGCCGATCCTGCTTAGCGACTGAGATAGCGCCATATAGCGACTCATTCATCTTTATTCCAGCCTCAGCCCACAGCGCCAGCGTCCGACCTTGAACAGCGACAGGTATCACCTCTCGCTACCTGGCGCTCTCCAATGCATTTCAATGGAACAATCTTTAAATATTAATAATTAATTGTTATTATTATTATTTTTTTTTTTTAAATGTGAAAAATTCTGTGACCACTTCTGCCATTTTAGATAATTTTTTTAAGGTAAAAAAAAAAAAAAAAATGTACAGAATTGATATTACAGGTCTGATATTAATGTATTCATATTACTAAATTATTTTAAAAACTTGTTTTTTTTGGTTTCCAAAAATATGGTTGTTTGGGGGTTAAAAAACTACTTTTAACCCATCGCCGCCAGCGCTCTGGGGTTTAAACATGCATTTCACAGCGCGAGAATTTTTTGAGCGTGATTTTTTAATGAATATGGTGGAAGCCGGTCGCTCTGACCAGTCGCTATCATGCGCTCCCATACAGCCCGGAAGCTGTCAAATAGCGACTCATAACCTTGTATTCAACATTACGCCACACCGACTGAGACGCTGTCAACAACCTTACAACGGCCAAGCACAGCGACTACTAGTGGGCGCTGTGAAAATACCGCTACAGTCGCTCAACTGTCGCTACATGTCGCTATTAATAAATTAGCCTCCCCGAGAAGCCAGATAGGCTCCTTTTCGACCCAATGCTCAGTTATAATGACTGTTATGAGCCCCCTGCCCCAGACACAGCTCCAGATATAAGACAAGGATGTGCCGTGGGCTTTAAGCCAAATAAATATTAGAATAATTTAAACAGAGGCTCTAAATGTTAATGATCCTCTGCTTTCATTTAGATTTATTTTTCATGACATATACATTTCCTGTAAAATCATACATGCTATTTAAACTGCAAGTCTTTGAACATATACCCAAGGCCCTAAATTAAATCTGTTTTCACTTTTTTAAACAGGAGAGAATGGACTTTTGTACATCCTGAGAAACAGCTGGTGGAAGTATTTCCTTGTGGCCATGGCGGAGGTGGAAGGAAGTTACTTTATTGTGAAAGCCTTTCAGTACACCACCTTTACTAGCATCCAGGTAAGAGTCCATGTTTGTTGCCTGAGACAAAGTGACACCATTCAAGCCAGGAAAAATATATTTACATAGGGGGTTATTTAAGAAAGGATAGCGTCAGGTAGCGCCTGGTTAATGAGAGGTAGCGACAGATAGCGACTGGTGAACGCCGGAGACGGCACGCAATTACACATTTATCAAGCAGAATCTGTTTAGCGACTGGGATAGCGCCATGTAGCGTCTGATTCATCATTTTCACAGCCTCAGCGAACAGCGCCAGCGTTCTGCCTTGCACAGCGCCAGGTATGACCTCTCGCTACCTGTCGCTCCCCCATACATTTCAATGGACGATACTTTTCTTCTCTTTAAAGGGTTTTTTTTCCCCCAAAAAATCACAAATAATTCTGTGACCTCTTCTGGCATTGAAAAAGCAGTTTTTTCACATTTTTTACATTTTTAAAATATTTCTTCGGAAATGACATTACAGGTCTGGCATTAAAGTGTTCATGTTACAATGTTGCTACAATGTAATTCCATATGTTTTCGCTATGTTACTAGTGGATAGATGCTGGAAAACAGACTTTAAACACACCGCCTCCTGCGCTCTGGGCTTCAGAGAAGCATTTTTCTGCGCCAGAGTTGTGTGAGTCGGTCGCAAAGAGCAGTCGCTACCATGCACTCCCATACAGCGCTGTACTGGTCAAATAGCGACTCCTCACAATGTATTCAACATTACTGCACAGCGACTGAGTCGCTATGAACTAGCGACTCAAGGCCGAGCACTGCGACTACTAGCGGGCGCTCTGAAAATGCCTGCTACAGACGCTCATCTGTCGCTACCTGCCGCTAATGATGAATCGGCCTCATAGACTCATAATTGAGGGAAGGGGGGATGTCTGATTAAGAGGCTGATTCACTACTAATGGCAGGTATCAGCAGATGAGTGTCTGTAAAGCGGCTCTTAGGCCCTTATTTAACAAGGGATAGCGCCAGGTAGCGAATGGTGAGCGAACGGTAATGCCGGTCACCACCACGAGAACGCCGGCTCCCCTCCGCAATCACACATTTATCAAGCCAATCCTGCTTAGCGACTGAGATAGCGCCAGATAACCACTCATTCATCATTATTCCAGCCTCAGCCCACAGCGCCAGCGAGCGACCTTGAACAGCGACAGGTATGACCTCTCGCTACCTGACGCTCTCCAATGCATTTCAATGGAACAATCTTTGAATATTCATAATTAATTGCTATTAATGTTTTTTTTTTTTTTTTTTTTTAAATGTCAAAAATTCTGTGACCACTTCTGCCATTTTAGATATTTTTTTTAAGGTTAAAAAAAAAAAAAAAAAAAATTTGTGCAGAATTGATATTACAGGTCTGATATTAATGTATTCATATTACAAAATGTTTTGAAAAACATGTTTTTTTTTTTTCAAAAAATAAGGTTGTTTGGGGGTTAAAAAACTACTTTTAACCCATCGCCGCCAGCGCTCTGGGGTATAAACAAGCATTTTACAGCGCGAGAATTTTTTGAGCGTGATTTGTTAATGAATATGCTGGAAGCCGTTCGCTATGGCCATTCGCTGTCATGCGCTCCCATACAGCGCGGAACCTGTCAAACAGCGACTCCTAACCCCGTATTCAACATTACCGCACACCGACTGAGTCGCTGTCAACAGCCGAACAACGGCCAAGCACAGCGAATACTAGCGTGCGCTGTGAAAATAACGCTACTGTCGCTCATCTGTCGCTACCTGGCGCTATTAATGAATCGGCCTCCCTGAGCGACTGATAGTAGACGCTGTAAGCAGGTATCGAGCGCTGTAGCAGAGCGCCTCAGTTGCTGTAGTAACCTGGCCCCCATTGATAACTGTGATTTATGTTGGGCGCTCTAACACCAGTACAGCGCTGCACTGAGCGAGAGGTAGCGCCAGCTCATTGCAACTGACTCTCGGCGCTCCACACCATACTTATCAAAAAACCACACACAGCGTCAGCGCTCTAAATCTGGTGGCTATATCACAGAGCGCCAAAGTCTGTTTTTGAACACATATCCACCTGTAACAAAGCGAAAACACATGGAATGACATTGTTTTAACACTGTGACATTAACACTTTAATGCCAGACCTGTAATGACAATTCTGCATAAAAATATAAAAATCCGAAAAAGTTTCTAATAGTGTTTGTTTGCAGCCAGGAGAGGTCACACAATGATTGGAGCAAAAAAAAAAAAAAAAAAATTGGCAAACACGCTGTTTAAACACAAGCAAATGAACGGCCAATGAAATTCAATGCATGGGAGAGCGACACTGAGCGAAAGGTAATACCTGGCGCTCTAGAAGCTAGAGCGCCGGCGCTATACGCTGAGTCACCTGTAATAATACATCGAACGCTACATGGCGCTGTTACAGTCGCTCACCAGATTCGCTTTCATAGATGTGGTTTTGCGTACAACGCACAGCGTTCACTAGATGCTGCCTGCCGCTATGAGGCGCTACCTGGCGCTATCCCTTCTTAAATAACCCCCTAAATCTGTGGATATAAACCCAGGATTTTGACTATCCCAGGTTTTGGTTCTTGCCCCCAGGGCCCCCCGATGTGGGATGCCTCGCGGTGTGGAACCCTCCTGGTCACCCAGTCTAACTCGCCTTTCCATGGTCCTGCGGCGCATGTGCACCCTCCTGTCGAGTCGGCACGCTCAA